>JAZHYW010002348.1:0-20032 GCA_037355805.1 Ixodes ricinus | reverse complement strand
AGGGTTGGGTGCCTTTTCCCACAATAAACCGTACTGTTGGGGAGACATAAGGTTAAATTCATCTAAGAACGCTGACATTGTCAGGAAAATGTGTTTTTCTAAAAGTTTCGCCAGTGAAGGCAAGATAGATATAGGACGGTAGCTTTCGATGTTACTATGATCCCCAATTTGTATACAGGCCTGACCTATGGCAGTCTTGAGACCTTCTGAATATTACCTGACGTTATGAAGCCGTTTAACATCTTTAGTGTATCACATGCCTCAATGGTGCATAATTTCTCCGCAACTGTACTATCTTGACGTTATCAATTCCAGAAGACAAACCCGGCTTAAAACTAAGCAACATACTATGTAGACTTTGGCTCTGTAATTTCAGGAAGGAATACAGATGGCCACATTCAACGTGAAGCCAGCTTTAAAGAGACAAAACTTCACTATCGCGTGAAACATTTAAAGCTCTTTCCTAAAGCGTAGCATTAAACGCATTTGCCGTGGACTGTTGGTTAAGGTTACAACATCTATGATCGTACTGTCGACAGAGTGTTCTGCGCTGTGGCCTCTCGTAACGTTTACAATCGAATTGCCACACGGGAATCATAACTTGAATCTATTAACTTCTGTTTAATATAGTTACGTTTAGCGGAGCGAATTAATGCAGTGACTTTGTTGTTGACCTCGGAATTCATTCCGCAGGTCTATGTTATCGGGAGAGCGACGGCAACGCGTCCACAAATTCCTTTATACTTAATAGTATGATAATATCATTATTTAGCCATATATGTTCCGCACGCCGCTTTCTGATAGTAATTCACTTTTTTACTGCATCTGTAAAGTCTGCCACAGATTAATAAACTTCTCGTGTAGAGTTCTTGATTTGAATATGTTAGTAAACTTCCCCAATCATAAGAAGAGATTAATTTGTCGAATAATTTCCGATCGACAACCTCTATACGTTTTTTTCTCTGGACAGGCGTACCTTTTAGAGGCGTATCAGAAACCAATTGAACTGGTGGTAGCAGTGATCTGCCAGTTTCTGCGAAATGACAGCAAGACTTAACTGGGAAAGGCCGTGAGTGCGTATATTCAAGGTGGTCTAGACAAGCAGAAACAAGGTGCTATTCCAAAGTTTCCTCTGGTAAGCAATCTGTACAGTTGAGACCAAATTCTGAGAGAAGATTCATGGTCACATACGGCTGACTTTTGTGGGTTTCCGGGGCAACAAGGTTCAAGTCGCCGACCACGCAAAGTTGTTCCTCGGCTTGAAGGTCAGTCAAGCAAGTCCTCAGTTCAACTAAAAAAGACGAAGCGCTGTCTGACGGAGGGCGATAGCAGGCGACTAATGCAATAGAGTATACCGAGCTGAAAAATTGACAGTGACATGACTTCCTGCGTGAACGAAACGTATTTCTTAACTGCTCTGTACCCCATGAATCATTGGGACAAAAATTCCAATACCCCCACCTCTCCCGTCAGAGCGAGTATAGTAAGAATTGCTGATAACCAGGTATTGAGAACTGATCAACATAAGCAGCTGGTACATTTATCTCCGTTATTCCACACACACCCACACATAATAATAATAATAATAATAATAATAATAATAATAATAATAATAATAATAATAATAATAATACATACATACATACATACATTTTATTGACTCAGTGGGACTATTAAAGAGGGATATGTTTGCGGGCACATCAAAGCCAGCAAGGGCTTGTGGGATGACACCCTAAAAAAATGAAAAAAGTCCGCTTAAGTGATAAGGTAAAGACATTACCTTCAAAATGAGAAGTCAAAGACAATAAAACTCTCCCCACCCCCTTCCCCGCCCCAACCCCCTTCCCCGCCCCTCCCCCCTCTCCCTTTCCCGATTCTAGCACAGAGTACTAATTACGAGAAAAAAAATTACAGCATACGAAAGCAATATAGAAATGAACGTAGCAATGTAAATAAAATTAACACTTACAAACGCGAGTCCAAAATAAATTGTGACACAAAGCACTGAAACCGAAAAATAAAACAGAAAAGGAAGGGGCAACATTTAGAATCTGCGGTAGCTATAGCAACTAGCACCTCAGGATCGTCATAAACACACATGGAGCAGGCACTAAAAACTATCAAGGTTAAGACACTTGAGTTCTTTTTTAGAGTCTTCAGTGATGTGATATCAAGAATATAGTCCGGGAGGGCGTTGAAGACACGTGGCACATAAGATTCGCGCGAGCATTTACCATACCGGGTGCAACAACGTGGCACTGCAAAACGAGGAGAGCTGCGTAATGTGCGGGACGAATGTAGCGGTGTCTTGTAATCACTGCTCCAAAAATTGCGAAGGAGGACGGTCTCAATAAAAAGTGAATGAAAATTCGGCAGTTGAAGGCTTTCAAAAATGTCGGCAGTGGCAGAAAGGGGCATATTGTAGAGGATGTTTTTCAGTATGCCTCTTAATAAAGTGTTAACTTTTGCCTGCCAGCGGCCTGAACATATACCAAACACTGTGATGCCGTACCGAAGCACACTGTAGGCAAGCGCGTGGACTAACAAGAACCGAACATTGACGGGCATAAACACTCGTGTGTTATAGAGCATACAAGATATAGTTCGTAGTTTACCGCATAGGTAGGACATATGAGTGTTCCAGGACATGTCGAAATCGAAATGAACACCTAAATATTTCACGTTGTTAACAGATTTGATCGGGTCACAGTTACATGGATGACAGCTTGAGGAGTGGAGAATAAACCTGAGAGAAGCGTGGTGTCTTTTAAGGGGATTACGGAAGCAAACAAGCTTTGTTTTGGAGCTGTTGATGTCAAGAAGGTTATCCGCAAACCAGTCCATTAGATGGGTAGCATTCGTCTGGAGAATGTTGACTGCACAAGAAAAATTAATATGACGCGAAGTAAGGAGGGTGTCGTCGGCGTATTGATAGATATTGCAGCCATTGATAGCGTGAGGCATATCATTGACAAAGATATTAAAGAGTAGAGGTGAAAGAACAGATCCTTGAGGTACCCCGCTTTTAAAGAAAGGAGAGAGCTTCTAAATTTTCCAATTAAGACAGATTGAGAACGATTAGTTAGAAAATTTTCTAGTAAAGAATAAAACGGACCCCGGAAACCTAAGCGGTGTAATTTTTTTAGAAGTAATTGATGACTGACAGTGTCGAAGGCCTTAGATACATCTAGGAAGAGCGCACAAGCGAACATATTATTATCGAACGTTGAGTAAAGGTAATCTGAAAAATCGTCAAGAGCCGGTTGGGTGCCTCTCCCAGCCACGAAACCATATTGGGTGGGTGAAAAAATGTCATGTTTATCTATAAAGCTGTTCATCGACTGAAGTAGGTGTTTTTCAAGCATTTGCCCTAAGATTGGTAAAATCGAAATAGGACGATAATTTTCAATTTTTGTTCGCGCACCCCTTTGAAGAGTGGTCGCACAATGGCAACCTTAAGACCATCAGGTATTTTACCGCTCGTAATGAAGTCATTCAACATAACTAGGAGAACATTCTTAATCTTAGCGAAATTCCTTTGAAGATCATTTGTGCGAATACCATCAGCACCAGGTGACTTGTTACATTTGAAACTAAACAGAAGCGAGTAAAGCTCGGCATCAGTTAGCGGAGGAAGAAAAGCTGACACTAGGGATGTATCAGCCAGAGTACATCGTTTGTCAACAGCGGCTCGAGTCACACCAGAATATTTACCAAAGAAGGCATTAAATTCATCTGCTAATGACGAGGTAAGTGAACCAAAATTATTCTCAAGAGTTCTGTCAATAGATTGCTTAGCACCAGTACCTCGAAACTGATTAATCAGTGACCATGTTTTGGCCGAGTTAAGCTTGTATTCTTCAAACTTTGATTTAAAATATCGTCGTTTTGCTGAACGAATGACAGCGTTCACGCAATTTCTGACCTGCCGAAATTCAATTTGCAAATTTGCATTATTAGGAGACCTCCGACATCGGCTCCACAAAACGTCTTTTTCTTTAATTTTCTTAAGGATATCGTAAGTCAACCATTCGTGATGGGGTCTGCGCTTTTTCAAGGTAACAGTTCGTTTGGAAGCTTCAGTGAACGAGTTAAAAACCTGAACAAATTCCGTGTAAAGATCAACGCCACTAGCGGAGCCCAAAAAGCCATCCCAGTCATAAAAGGCAACAGCTTTGTCGAAAGAGACAATGTCAATAATCTGGGCCTGTCTGATAATGTTAGACTCAGGTTCAGAGCTCAAAGTGTATGTTATCCGACAGGCAACAAAGTAGTGGTCCGCCAACTTTTCAAGAATTACAGCGCTGTCAATACGATCACTTGGTGCCCGTATGCAAATGTGGTCAATACAAGTAGAGACAAGATTTGTTCCTAGAAATTCTTCTCGAGTGGGAGCGTCAATAACGCATTCCAGACCAAAGTTCGATAAAATATTTAAGTAGTCGCATACGATCGGTGTCGTTGTCTTCGATACGTCTATGTTAAGGTCGCCTATAATGCAGAGGTGTTGCATGGAGGATAAAGAGGAGAGAGTTAAGTCTAGCTCACCTAGAAACATTCTAGCATTTTCTGAAGGTGGCCTGTAGAAAGAAAGAAGAGATAGCGAGAAAGTGTTGTTTTCAAGTTTGAGTGGAAGGGATTCAATATGAGAAAAAACTAAACCAAGGGGAGAAACGTGCCACCTTTGATGGATAAAAGCAGCGATGCCACCACCACTGCGCGTAGGTCGTATTGAAAAAAATTGGTTGTAGTCTTTGAGGGTATATTGACCAAGCATAGATTCGGGCAGATTAATTTCTGTCAAAATGAATGCATCGACATGAAACATTACATCGCGAACAATTACTCGGAAATGATCCCAATGCTTACGGATGCTCCGGATGTTGACATGTAAACAAATAAAACTTTTCCCCTCTGGTTTGTCTATTAGTGACTGAAATGCGTGAAAACTACTAAACTGCGAAAAGTTACTGCTCATACCTCACACAATCTTAGCGATATCCCCTACGGAATTAATCCGCAAGGGAGCTGAATCTGCATTTTTCTTTGCATAGATTTGAGCGTTTTTTGTCCAAATGAATTTGAATTCCTTCTCTTTCCCCTTGTTCCTAGCCATCCAGAATAACTCGCGGTTGGCACGGGTGAGGTTCTCATTCAGGAACACATTCGGAAGAGTGCCGACACGGTGGAGACTCCGCAGTCGGCCACGGCATCCCATCCATTGCTCCTTCAGAGCAACAGACGCAAAGCTCACCAGGAGTAGCGGGGCATTGTCAGGTTTTTCTGCCTTTTTGGATGGCAGACGTCGAGCAGAGACAACGTCCGAAGGCTTGAAGTGCGAGATGCCGATCTTGGAGGCCAGGTCACATAGAACCTCACCGAGATTTTCTTTTGGGGTTGATGGCAAGCCTTGAATTTCCAAATTCGTTAGACGACGCTGCTGATCTGCGTCGTTCATTTCTGCTTGAAGCTGGCGTATGGTGGTTGCTTGCTCGGTTACTGTGGCCTGGAGTGTCCCGACCTCCGCTCTGAGGTCCTGTGTTAGTTGTTTCTGAGCTGCAGCTTCCACTACCATAGAGTCATACTGCGCGTTGATAAAAGTAACAGACTCCTCAACTTCTTTTACGGTAGTCTGCAGCCACTCCACAGTGGGCTTTAGCGCCAATAGAGCGTCGACCTTGGCAGGTAGTGTTAGAAGGGTATCGACGCTTCCCTTTAAGCTCAGGAGCACATCAAGCTTTTGGTTGACTGATGCCAGCTGCGCGGAGAAAGCGATGTGATCGTCCTGGGAGGCAGCCTCCACTTCCCCTGCGCTCGTGCGGCCATCCCTACCACGACATTGCTTGCAGCGCCATTTCTCGCGTTTAATAATAATAATAATAATAATAATAATAATAATAATAATAATCTTTAATAATAATAATCTTTATTCCACATGTATTAAATGGCACAATACAAATTCGGGTCTGTCCAAGCCACAGGAGGCTTGTGGGACAGGACCCGGCAAGTCAAAACGGCGAAAGTGTACACAGAATAAGGTCAACTCAGATAATATAAGAACTATGCAGAAGATAAGTGAAACAGAAAAACGAAGGGTTACTACAAGCTTATATTGGTCAGCATTTTCTTCAACTTTCTCTTCGTTGTGCTCTCAAAAAAGCAATCTGGCAATTTATTGAAAATGGAGGGAACATAATACGAGCGAAGTCTTTTCCCATAGCGCGTAGTACAACGTGGGGTAACAAAGCGGGTCGTGTGACGAAGACTCCTGCTGGGAACAAAGGGCCGTTTAAAATCATCATTCCAAAAGTGGCGCAGAACCACGCTTTCCAAAAACAAGGAAGAGAAATTCGGCATACGTAAAAACTCGAACACGTTCATGTCAGGAAAAAAATCAAAGTGATAGCCAACGCTCTTTAACAAACCCCCAAAATACGATCAATTTTTATTTGCCACGACTCGGCACACTTTCCGAACAATGTAATACCATACCGGAGTATACTATAACCAAGGGCATGCGCAATAGACTTCCTCACCGTAAACGGCATAAACACTTTCTGGTTGTACAGCAAACAGCTAACGCTCCGCAATTTTCCACAAACGTAAGCCAAATGGGAATTCCATGACATATCTGAATCAAATAACACCCCTAAATACTTCACATTATTAACATATTCGAGCGGAGAACAAACACAATTCGAGCAGCTTGATTTATGTAACAAAAGTGGTACGTTAAGGGCCACCTTCTTTAATGGATTTCTGAAACAAACCAGTTTTGTTTTTGACGCATTGACTGAAATCAAATTTTCATCAAACCAATTCATTATCTGCAATGCATCATGCCTCAGTAAATGAACGGCGCTCTCATATTTGAGATGACGAGATACAAGTAACGTGTCGTCCGCATATTGAAAAATACTGCAACTAGACACTGCTGCTGAAAGGTCGTTGACGTATAGATTAAAAAGTAGAGGTGACAAAACGGATCCCTGTGGAACACCGGCTTTTATTAGTACGCGTGAACTTTTGAAAGTGCCAACGGATACAATTTGGGATCGACCCGAAAGAAAATTTTGAAGAATAGCCAAGAAAGGCCCGCGGAAGCCAAAATTATGTAGTTTGCAGAGAAGCAACTTATGGCTGACAGAGTCAAATGCTTTTGACACGTCCAAAAAAGAGCACAGGCAAATAGATTGTTTTCAAAAGCATCATAAATAAGATCAGTGAAATCCTCAAGCAACGGCTGGGTGCCTCTGCCAGCAACAAAACCATACTGGCTGCGCGACAGAACACCAGAGCTATCAATGAAGCAACTCATCACGGTGAATAGGTGTTTTTCTAACACCTCAGCAATACATGGCAAGATGGAGATAGGACGGTAACACTCGTGGTTATGTGGCGTGCCTCCCTTAAAAAGTGGTTTAACAAGTGCCGCTTTCAGATTAGATGGAATAATGCCAGACAGTAAAAACCCATTTATCATGGCGAGGAGGACCTCTTTGACAGCGTCGAAATTTCGAACTAGATCGCCAATCCGGATGTTATCAACACCGGGCGTCTTATTTCGCTTTATACCGAACAAAATAGTGCGTAATGTATAGATGTCAAGAGGAGGTAAAAAAGCAGAAGCAGATGATTTGTAATTGAAGCTTGTACTAGGTGACGTAATACTACTGTCCCTGGCAACCCCGGATGACGCCGCAAAAAACTTGTTGAAATGATTGACAGTTGACTGCAAGTCGGTGCCAAAGTACCTTTGAAGTGACTCAAAAATTGGCTGCCGAGCTGCGTGGCCTCTGATACTGTTGATTAACTCCACGTATCTCGCGGATTCGCCCTGGCCTCAAAGAATTTCTTCTGAAAGTGGCGCCGTTTAGCCGACCGAATAATTGCATTTACGCGGTTTCTTGCGCACCTAAATTCTGCTCTTAACTCCATGTTCTTAGGTGCTCGACGAGACCGCAGCGACAATGCCTCCTTCGCTTTAATTGCGGCCATAATTTCCGTAGTAAACCAGGGTTTATCTGACCTTTTCCTAAAAAAGACTTCCTTTTTTGCAGCAACGTGAAAGGACTGCCAAATTTCAACGAAAGCCGGATATAAGGTTTTGTCTTCCTGAGAGCGAAGGAAAACTTCCCAGTCAAAGGCGGCTACCAGTGCGTCAAATTTAACCACGTCCGTGATAGTCACACGGGTGCACTCGCTCCTGTTAATGCTCTGTATCATACCCCGATGTTGCAAATGACATCCAATAAAGTAATGATCCGAAAGCTTTTGGTTAATGACAGCAGATTTTATCAGAATATCGGCCGCTCTAATATTTATATGATCAATGCAAGAAACTACCAGTGATCCAGACAAAAGTTCTTCCCTTGTTGGGAGACTAATTGTATTTTCGATTCCATACTCTGACAAGAGTGTAAGATAATCGCATACCATGGACTTGTTAGATTTGAGCGTATCAATGTTCATATCGCCGACTAAGCAGAGTTGGCCCTCAGACCGCAGCTGTCCTAGAAGTACTTTCAGTTCGGCTAAAAAAAGAGAAACATTTTCCGAGGGAGGCCTGTACACTGCTAATAGGAACAAAGGAAAATCTGGATGTGATATTTTTACTGCTAAGGCTTCCGCATGCTGAAAAGATACACTCGAGTTCGCTGGGAGCCATTTATCTTTAATATAAATTGCGATGCCCCCTCCTCTACTATTATCACGCGTGTGAAAAAATACCCTGTAGCCATTCAACGTGAACTGATTAGACTGAATAATAATAATAATAATAAATAATAATAATAATAATAATAATAATAATAATAATAATAATAATATTAATAATAATAGTAATAATAATAATAATAATAATAATAATAATAATAATAATACGTTTATTCCAGCATTTGATTTTTTTCCATTATATTAGACTCGGGTCTGTCGAAGCCAGGGTTGACTTGTGTGACACGACCCAGCAATGATGTTAACCAATGTGAGTGGTAGACGGGCTTTCTTGGTATTGCTAATAGCAGTCAGTAAAGAAGTTCAAAATAGTTCACAAATGGCAGTCAGTATAGATGTTTGAAGTAATTCACAAATGAAAAAAATAAGAAACACAGAGATGATTTCTATAACTACACTATACCATCCTTCATGAAAAGTGATATTTAAACACATAGATAAGTCCATGTACACTTTCAAAAAGTAAAAAAAAAAAAGTTTGCAAAAAAAAAACAATAAAAAAACCGATATGTGTATACAGGCATATATCACACAAAGATGCACCGAAGGCATATATATATATATGCCCAAATTTAGATGTACAGATACGTACACGGATACACAAATATACAGTACTTACAGCATAGATACAGATAAAGACGCAAACAAATGCCTATGTGGATTCAGCACTAACTGAAGAAAGGTCCAAAGAGTTAAAAATGTTTTTCACAAAAATCAAATGCATAGGAGTATATGGTTTCTAGCACATTTCTTTCAGGTGATTTTTTAAAGATCGTAGAGAATCGAGTTGATTAAAAAATTTATTTGTGAATGAGGAGCATAATCGAGGCACGATACAGGTTCGCCAAAGCCATCATGGGCTTGTGCGGCAAAACCAGCTATGTAATTGCAAAAAAAAAAAAGAATCAGTTCTAGATAAAAATGCAGACTTATCACTAGGTTTTTACAGCAGTTCCAACTGCATACTAACGCCCCCCCCCTCCCCCCCCCAAAAAAAAAACACCTTTAAGTCAGAAACTTATTTAAAAACACACACACACACACACACACACACGCACATGGCACTGGAGTCACTTTTCGCCGTTGTTTGCCATTGGAAGTAGTAGAAAGTCTTGTCTAGTTCTTGTGACACTGAAGATCTTGATGACTTCCTTTGTTCTCATATAATATTAATAAATAATAACTTAAAAAAAGTAAACACACTTCTTAAAAAAATGTTGGGAAGAAAAACTGATTATAAAATATTCACAAGGGTTCGTCGGTTATATCAATATGTCGAAGCGCTCTTCTGAGCTTTTTTCTTGAGGTAAAGTCACATAAGCTGGGAGGTAGGGAATTAAAAATTTGAGGTACATAGACCGACCGCATGTTCTTACCATAGCGTGTATAGTAAGCGGGAACTAGAAACTTTGATATTTTTCGTAATTGTCTCATATTCGGACGAAGAGTTTTAAAATCATCCTTCCAGTAGTGTTCAAGCACGACTGATTCAAAAAACAAAGATTGCAGATTTGGCATGGACAAAGCCTTAAAAAGATCGTGATTTGAGGATGCAGGTTTATACTGAACATTCCGTAAGATTCCTTTTAGAATTGTATTTATCTTGGTCTGCCACAGTCCAGAGCATTGGCCAAAGACTGTTACGCCGTATCGGAGTGTACCATAAGCTAACGAGTGAGCTATAAGCTTCCTGATATTAAAAGGTAGAAATGTCTTGATATGGTATAACAAGCAGGAAACGCTTCTTAATTTGGAACAGAGTTTTGATAGGTGTGAGTTCCAGGAGAGATCTGAATCGAATGTGATTCCTAGGTACTTCACAGTGTATGAACAAAAAATAGGGACACACTGGCATGGGACACACTGAGACGTATGCAGCAACAGTGGAATATTTAGGTCAATAACTTTAAGGGGTTGTGAAAACAAACGAGCTTAGTTTTCGAAATATTTATATTAATTAGATTATTCGCAAACCAGTTCATTAGCTCTGAGGCACAGTCTTGGAGCAAACCCATTGCTCTGGCATATGAGATATGGCTCGTCAGCAAAAGAGTATCGTCCGCGTATTGATAAATGGTACAGTTTGAAACAAATAAACTCATGTCGTTAACATAAATATTGAAAAGCAATGGTGAAAGAACTGAACCTTGTGGAACCCCCGCTTTTAAGGAAACTTTTATGCTCTGCATGCCGTTGATGGAAACAAGCTGCGATCGACCTTGGAGAAAATTGTTTAACAGAGATAAGAATGGTCCCCGGAAACCGATAAAGGAAAGTTTTTGAAGTAAAATAGAATGGCACACCGTGTCAAATGCCTTACTGACATCTAGAAAACATGCGCAGATAAATAGGTTGTGATCAAAACCAAAATTTAAATCGTCTGATAGTGCTTCAAGAAGAGGTTGTGTCCCACGTCCCGGCACAAAACCATATTGGGATTGCGATATTATGTCAAATTTTTCGATATAAGAAGACATAATTATATAAATATACTTTTCCAAGATTTGAGCAAGACACGGAAGAATAGATATAGGTCGGTAGTTTTCAACCCGGTCACGTTTGCCCCCCTTGAAGAGAGGTTTAACAATTGAGGTTTTTAATCCTAAAGGAATGACACCCGACTCTATTATTCCGTTAAACATGAGTAGAAGTGTGTCTTGTATGTGCCTAAAATTTCTTCGGATGTCGCAGAGGTGAATTCCATCATACCCTGGTGATTTTCTAGGTTTGAGACTTGTTATTATAGACTCCAGATCGATCATTGTCATGAGTGGAAGAAATGCAGAAGCTGATTTGGAGTGGGGTAAAAGACTGGGCGGTGTTGGACTTCGTCTGGCTTTGCCTGAAAATAAGGCGAAGAAGTTATTAAAGGTATTTGCCGTAGCAAGGGAATCGGGTCCAAAAATTTCGCTAAAAGTGTCGGCTTGTAAACCAGGGGGTGCGACTCCGCGTAGTTCATTAATCAGCGACCAGGATCTAGCAAAGTTGGACTTTGATGCGCAGAATTGCTTTTGAAAATATTGACGTTTAGCCGAGCGAATAAGTGCACTTACTCTGTTCCGCAGAGTTCGGAATTCAGCTTGAAGGTTAGAGTTATGAGGTGAGCGCCGGCTTCGTCTCCAGGCTATTTCTTTAAGTTGTATAGCAGATAATATATCCTTATTTAACCAACGTAAATTTAAATTTCGTTGTTTGCGAAGAATTACTTTCTTTGAGGATTCTGAAAACCGCTTATACAACTGCACAAAACGGGGTAAATATCTGAAGGTGTAACAGATTGCTGAAAAGTATTCCAGTCGTAATTAGAGACAAAGTTGTCAAACATTTGTCGATTAACAATTTCAACCCGATGAATTTTGTTAGAAACTGAGGACGGCGTATCATGGGAGAATTCTAAATGACATGCAACAAAATAGTGGTCTGATAATTTGTGAGTAATGACTGCTGCTTTAGTTGTGAAGGATGTCGATCTCAGATTGATGTGGTCAAGAGACGCGATTACAAGTTTGTTTCCTAAAAGTTCCTCTCTTGTTGGGACAAGGATTGCTGGTTCAATGCCATGATCTGCTAGCAGTGTGAGATATTCACAAACTAGAGCCATCGAAGGCTTCAGTAAGTCAATATTAAAGTCCCCGACGAGACATAAAGAAGCAGTTGCCGGCAAAGTTTGCAGACTGGTCCGCAGGTCACAAAGGAAATCTGCAGCTTTTTCCGAAGGTGGTCTATAAAATGTAAGCAGATAGAGATCATAGGCAGAAGTAATTATATGCAAAGCTTTTGACTCAGCTGAGTGGAATGTTAACTGCAGTTCCGTAAAAGATATCGTGTTTTTAAGGAAGATCGCAATACCACCTCCGCGCTTATTTTCGCGGGTGTAGAAGATACTTTTGAAGCCTGGTAAAGTGAATTGCCCTACTTCATCTTGATGAATATTAATCTCTGTCAGAACAAAAATATCAGCAATTGGAAGGATAGAAATAATAGCAAGTTGAAATTCATCCCAGTGCTTCCGTATACTTCTAATATTTACGTGGAATAAAGTAAAAGTATGACTTGAGGTGGGCTTGAAGGTTTCTATACAGGACTCTAAGTTTTTTAGCTGGAAACAATTAGTCATCGTGGCCTAAGCAATTTTACCCAATGCACCAACGTCAGTGATGCGAATGGGTTGAGAGCTCTGGCTTTGTTTTGCAAAAATTTTTCCGTGTCGGACCCATACGAATTTGAAACCCTTTTCTTTTCCTCTTGATCTTGCCATCCAGAATAGCTTCCGATTTGCTTCTGTGAGATTGTCATTGAAGTATACCCTTGGATGAGAGTCATCAGTAGGTAAGGTGCCCAGGCGTTTGCGACAAGTCATCCAGCGTTCTTTGTGTGAGACTGAACTGAACCGAACCAGGATAGGAGGCACAGCGCCAGGCTTAGCCGGGAGGCGGTGAGCTGCCACTACTTGTGCGGGCTCAAAGCTCTCAACGCTTAGTTGTTCGGCTAAGTCAGTCATAATATGTACAATGTTCTCACGAGTTGAAACCGGTATGCCGTGTATCTCTAAGTTAGAGAGACGGTGTGCTTGTTCGGAGTCATTTTGGTCGGATTTTAATTTTTGGATTTCATTGGATTGCTCTGTTACGATAGCTCGTAGTGAGCTAGTTTCACTCTGCAGATCCTTGATGAGTTTGTCTTGTGATTGAGTGGACTTCACAAGTGTATCATATTCCTTCGAATAGAAATCAAGAGACGTCTGCATCTCATTGATGGTGGTTCGCATAGAGTCGACCGTTTCCTTTAGTAGTAATAAAGCGTCGATCTTAGGGTGGAGTTCGTGGAGATGGCCCATCGTGTCCTTCCAGGAAAGAAGGAGATCGAGTTTGTGGTTGACTGTCGAGAGCTCTGAGGAGAGAATACCGGGTGCGCCTTGAGGTGGTGTGAGGTCGCTTTCAGAATTGGACTTCGGTGGCCCTCCTCGGCATCCTTGACAGCGCCATTTCTCAGCCTTTGCAGCGCTCATACCCTTAAAGGTGCTCTCAGATATACCGGAGCACTTCTTTCCTAGGTGAAACGCTTTTGCGCAGTCAGCACACTTGATAAAGCGGCCGTCTATCGGCACAGATTCAGAACACACGGCACAAAACACTGCCATGGTATTCGCTTCACAAGGAAAAAGAAGTTGACGGTAAAGACGAAAGACTGAATCTAGCCAAAATGTAAATAAATGAAACAATTCCAGCTCACCCGCAAAGTAAAACAACAGTTATTGCAGAGTGCGTGACTGGCTGCGGAGTTGCAACAACACCGGCATGTGTGTCTGAAGAACCTGGACAAAGGATCCAATGGCCTCCAGGTGGGTCGCAGATGTTAGCTTAGATGAAGCCGTAGTAGAACCGATGTAGCGGTGCCGAATGGGGTACTTGTAGGGCGGCGGCACGGCAGGTTCGAAGAACCAATGTGATGGTGGCTGGTCGTTTTTGCGTGATGAGCGAAAGCGTTTCTTAAATCATGTCAGGCGATAGATCCAAGATGGAGGTTGAGTCTTGGCCGTTGGTCATGCAGTGATCCGTTGAAGCGGCAAGGATGGATGTCGAGTTGCAGAAAGTGGGAGTTGCAATGGTGTCGTCAGGGCCTTCTTAGGAGCTCATTCGGGCAAGCCAGGACTGACATTGTAGACTGGGTAGATAATATTAGTTAAAAGGCTGAGCCTTGAAAAAAGGCCATCGAATGCCGCCAACCCCTTCTTCTAATAATAATAATAATAATAATAATAATAATAATAATAATAATAATAATAATAATAATAATAATAATAATTATATAATAATAATTATTATTATTATTATTAATATTATTATTATTATTATTATTATTATAATTATTATTATTATAATTATTATTATTATTATTATTATTACTTTACAAACCCACGACATCTTGTCAAGATCCTTTTCAAGCCCTCTCCATGCCTAATTTTCAGTCTCTCTTGTTTGAAACGACCGTGCTCACCCACTACTGGAATGACGAATTTAAAACACCCCGTCCAACATCCCGTCAACTACGACTAGACACTCGGTCTTTTGTTCCCACGTGTTATACACGTTATGGCAAACACATGCGACGTTACTATGTTCCTCAAATTTTTAACTCGTTACCATCCAAATTTGAAGACCTGACTTCAAAAAAGAAACTAAGGAAAGCTCTACGTCATTATTCTTCCTTAAACGAAACCCCTTAAAAGGCCTGTTTCTTTTTTTTTTTGTTGCTTTTTTTTACATGTTTAAAAGACCAAACGTTTCTGCTTTTCTTTTGCAACATTTTTTAAAACTTTTATTTATGGTGCACATTGTATTTGGATTTTACTTTTTACTTTTTTTTCTAACTTTGTGAAGTTATCGTGATTTGAAAGGACTGAGTCTGATAGATATGTATATACTAGAGCTAATTGATCATACTCATTGGTGCTTCAGAGTACATACTGTTTGTATGTAAAACATTTGACATTCTGTGTCGCATGACCAACCTTTGAAACTTCACGAACTTTTCTCAAGGCTGTGACAAAGCCGACTTTTTTCTTTTTTTCATTTGTACATTTACTGTTACTGCGACGCTCAAGCTTTTTTATGTTCTTTTCTTCACTTGATGCCGATGCGATGCTCAAGCTTTCTTTTTTTTCTCTCTAATACTCTTCTTGATGCTACTGCGATGCTTAACTTTTCTGTTCATAATAGTACTTCACTTGATGTCACCTCAACTTAGGTTCTGTCCCACAAGCCCTTGATGGCTTTGACGAACCTGCATTAATTTCGACTACTCTCAAAGAGGAGCAATAAACTTTATTATTATTATTATTAGATGGCGGGCAGTAAGGACAAGTGCGGCGGGAGCTCCCAGCCTTTTTACGGCAAACAAAAGTATCTCCGATGCAAAGAGGGCGGAAAACGCACGCACAAGAAGTGTGTCATGCTTCCGGACAGCGAGGTTGGACGAATGCTGACTGGGGTAAGCCCATTTATATGCAACGACTGCACCTCCGTCGAGCGCACGCATAGTCCTAGCTCGGACGAAGCTAGGCCTGACGACGAGCAGGACTCACCCTGCCCGGGCCGGCTCGGCGTGGACTCCGCGACTTCGGTGGCTGTTCTCCGAGATCTGCTGGCCGACGCATTGAACGGCATCTCTTTCCTGACGGACCAGATGACGGCTGTGAGGGAGGAGAATGCTCGTCTTCGCAGCGAGCTGACGAGGAGCTCCGAGATTCAGTCGGTGATGTTGCGCAACATCCAGACGGAGCTACGGGACCTCCGGCATCGCCCGAGGTACGTCGGGAGACCCTCACCTTCCCACGCTGGCGTGGCGGGCCGCCATGATCTGAGTGCTTCCGTGCTGGGAGGAGGAGGAGCCGCCCCATTCCCCAAGGGGAAAACGACATCGACGGTGTCTGAAGAACCTGTTTCCTTCAGCGAGGCGTGCGCCGTGACTCCCCGTTCGCCCCCCGAGCATCAACGTGACCAGAGGCGGTTAACCTTGAGCGGCAGAGCCTTCCGCGAGACGACGCCGGAGTTGCTGGCGGGCTTTTCCTCCGTTGCCGCTTCAGCGACGCAGGCAGGGGGGCCGGTGGCTCAGCTGCTCACAGCAATCGAGACGAGGGAGGAGATAGGGGAGAGACCGGTCCACTGGCCCTTGGCAGCTCAGCGGCTCCGCCTGGCTTGACGGAATACAGTGCGAGAAAGGTCCCTGGACTTCGTTCCCCCGGCTCCATTCCCCAGCGGCCATTCTTTAAGGGAAGTTCTAAGAATGGGGGAATTACCGCCGCATCGGTGTCTGTGCGACATTCCAGAGCGGTCTTCGTGACACGTTTGGACGCCAACTGTTCTTCGGCGGACGTCAGAGAACATCTGGGACAATTCTTTGGCCCAAGGGAGCTTCGATGCACAAAGCTGAAGACACGCTATGGTGGGTACTCTTCATTCCACGTCGCTGCTGTGGACGACGACATTGAGGCGTTGTTCGACCCGAACATCTGGCCGGAGGGCTGCCTCTTCAGGGAATTTCAGGGCCGGCTGCTGGAAAGCCGCGTGCATGATGAGAATGAACGTATAGAGTGATCCCCCAACCATCTTGCCTGCAAATGACTAGCACGCACATTTATTATCAGAACGTTCGCGGCCTTCGTACTAAGGCCAGTGAATTCTTTTCTAATGCTATATGTACTGATTTTTCTATATTTTGTATCACGGAAACCTGGTTATGCCCAGAAATACTGTCTGGGGAGTATTTTTCGTCGGATTTTCTTGTGCATCGCAGTGATCGTGATTTATCTCGCGGAAAGAAAACGGGAGGCGGTGTCTTGATTGCAATCGATAGGTCTTTGAAGTGCAGCAGGCGCGCCGATCTTGAGACTTATTCGGAATCTGTGTGGGTAGAGCTGGAGTGTGATAATAGAGAACGCGTTGTGATAGGTACTTTTTATTTTCCCCCGTACATTGAACCTGAGGAGTTTAATGATTGTCTCCTTGGAATTGAGGATATAGCAGACAAACTGGGTGAATGCAAACTATTAATAATTGGCGATTTTAATGTACCAGGTGTATGCTGGGAAACTCACAGTGTTGTTTCAAGTAATTATTATGGTGCAAAGAAGGCCGATCATCTTGTTGACTTTGCCTCTTTCATGGCCCTGAATCAGTTTAGCATGGTTAAAAATAGTAAAGGCGCTATGCTTGACCTTTGTTTCTCAGACATTGATAACGTTTCTGTTATTAAGAGTGGATTCCCTTTGGTACCGACAGACAAATATCATCCTGCACTTGAAGTGGCTATAACCTTGAGTGTACCTGTCAGCCGTATACCGGCTGCTAGTCTCACTTATCTAGGCAAACTGCATAACTTCGCTGCTGGTGACTATGAGGGATTATATAACCACTTTTCTACGTTCGACTGGTCCCCTATCCTGCAATCATCTGACGTCAATTATCAGGTTCTTCAGTTCACCACGGCGGTGCAGGAGGGAATGGATCATTACATTCCCCTAAAGAAGCATACCAATTCAACATTTCCCTCCTGGTTTTCTCCGTATTTAAAAAAGTTGCTGAAGAAAAAAGCTTCTCTCACCGCAAATTTAAAAAGACTGGTAGTCTCAGGTGGGAGGCTGAGTTCATTCATTATAGACGCCTCTGTAAGCAACATCAGAGGATTGATCATGAGATATATGTGGAGTCAGTGGAGTCCGAATTGAGGAGAAATCCAAGAAAACTCTACCGACATGTTCGTTCTCGAGGTGGAAAATTGATACATCCTGATATTATACTTAATGAGGAGAATGTGACCACGTCAAGTGTATGCGATATATTCGCGCGTCATTTCAGTTCTGTATATAAACACAATAGGAGTGGGTACCAACAGCCGCCATCCCCTAGTGTGAACGGATCCATTTCCTCCCTGCCTGTGGATGAGGGAATGGTTCAGGAATGCATAAAAAACTGAGGCCTACCATGTCCTCAGGTCACGACGGTATTCCAGCAGCACTTGTAAAAGCATTTCACGAAATTTTCACACCCATCCTCTATGATATTTTCAACAACTCCTTAAAAGCAGGAGTGTTTCCTGACATGTGGAGGAAGTCAGTCGTAGTCCCAGTCTACAAGTCTGGAAGTCGTACCACTGCGTCAAACTACAGGCCAGTGTCTCTGCTGTGTACATTTTCGAAGCTTTTTGAAATGGTAGTCCACAAAACATTGTCCTTTCGCTTAAAAAATGTATTAAGTTCCAACCAACACGGATTTGTATCAGGACGCTCAACAACAACAAATTTGATTTCATTTATGTCCATTGCATCCAAAGCTGTGTGTCACAGAGGCCAGCTTGACGTGGTCTACTTTGATCTGAGTAAGGCCTTTGATGTGGTTGACCATGGCATTCTTTTATCAAAACTTTGTGGTATTGGTGTCTGTGGAGGGCTACACTACTGGTTTCAGAATTATTTGTCTAATAGAACATGTGTTGCTCGTGCGAACGGCGCGTATTCTTTTACGTACACGGCCACGTCTGGGGTACCTCAGGGATCAGTTCTCGGCCCACTTCTTTTTTCTATTTTTGTGAACGATGTGTGTGAGCAGATTGTAAACTCGTCCTTTTTGCAATATGCTGATGATATTAAGATATTTAGGGAGATTAAAACTATCTCAGATTGCAAGTTTCTACAAGAGGACATAAACTCATTTAGCAAATGGTGTTCACTGAACGGTCTCCTACTAAACAGCTCGAAAACCAAGGTCATGTCCTATAGTCGCAAAACGCAAACAACGTGTTTCCCTTACAGTGTTCGCTCAGAAGTATTATGCCGTTCTAGTGAAGTGCGGGACTTGGGAGTGCTTTTTGACTCCTCCTTGAGATTTGATAGCCACGTGGCTCGTATAAGTACCTGCGCCTTGCGCGCGCTCGGTGTTGTTTGTCGAACGACTAGAATATTTAAAAACCCCGCTACGTTTGTAACCCTGTACCGCTCTTTGACAAGGTCTCAACTCGAACACGCATCTCCTGTATGGAATGGTAGTTGTAAAACTACCCTCCTAAGGCTGGAGCGAGTGCAAAACAAATTTTTATCTATTTATCGATATCGATATTTGCGCAATGAAACATCTCTATCAAAGAGTAACAATGTATTGGACGTCCTACAAATGAACAGCTTATATAACCGTCGAGAAAAGGCAGATCTGGTTTTCCTTTTCAAAGTCCTTCATGGCATAGCCGACTGTTCAGAACTGCTCTCACAGATATCTTTACGAGTTCCTCGGACAGCGACCCGTTTGACAACGTCTTTTTACTCTCCTCGGACGTTAAATATCCTGGACCCCATGTTTCGCATGTGTCGGGCATATAATGGCATTGCAAGTGATCTTGATATTTTTTGTGTGACTGAATTTGTCAGATCTCTCAGAGTCTTGTATGAGTCTCGCTGAACCTGTCGTGATTGTGATGTTATTATATATTATTTCTCGCTGAACCTGTCGTGATTGTGATGTTATTATATATTATTTTAATAAGGTATATTCGTTTTTGTGGTAGTCTTCTACTCTGCGTTCGGACTCTGTTCCGTTCTTCCCTTGTTTTGCATATCGTATCTTTGTGTCAGCATGCGTTATATGTATCATATCTTTTACTCAATGTTTTGAGTTTTTATGTTTTTTTATTTTTTTTATTTTTTTCCTACTTTTTTGTAGCGTGTAAGTTTCGGTGTGCCAGTACCAAGACCGCATGGTCGTTCCTGGACACCTAATAAAAATTATTCTTGATTCTTGATTCTTGATTA
>JAZHYW010002347.1:0-31372 GCA_037355805.1 Ixodes ricinus | reverse complement strand
ACAGACCACACTTAAACAATACGAACTCCGGATTAAAGTATTGTTTACTGTTAAAATTTAAAATGAGCGGTGAGACTTAAGATATTTATCTAATCACGATAATTATAGCAATTTCCTCTTCGAAAGTGAAAACAAAATACCCGTAAGGTCTCTGGTGTCTTTGGAGGTCTTAACAGACTTTGGGACCGAATGCGGAATATAAACAAAGTTTAAACTGCATCATATTTAAATAATTTATCTTAAATATTATCAGCAATACTTTCTTTGTTATGCAAACTTAGTGAGGAATAGTCATCATCCCTAAGTAATCTGACTGTAAAAACGGGTACACGCATTGATTTTGTGGGGGGTGTTCAAGCGAGATGTCAGCCACAATAAAAGTTCCAGTAGCAGACGTCGAGAATCAGCTGATCATTGCAATCGGACGTTGCCGCTAATCAAAACATCGATTGCAACGAGTGGTCTCCGCTTCACGGCGAAGATCGAAAATACAAATATTTACATTTTGGACACACGTTTCAGTAATCTTCCAAACTAAATACTTTCGATCGCGTACGTTTATCAGATCAAACACGAGACGTGCAAAAAAACAACCTACTTATGTGACATGTCCCCGCGATCCCCGCTTTGCCCGGTTAGGGCTAACCAACGTTACTAGAACCACTCAGTTAGGAAACTGCCATAAAGACTGCTCTGAAAAAGTGACACCGATCCGTCCACGAGAACCGAGCTAATGGCGATCACAACGCCACCATTCCTCCCACAGCGGCTACTCGAGGAACTGCACGTCACTTCTATTTTGGCCTTAATCGGCCATTTTGGCGCCGAAACAGATACAATGGAATAGGTTAGAGGGGCGCCACCCCCGACTCCCCAGCGGACGTGCCGCGACTTACTACCAAAGCTAAGATGCACCTAGGTCGGGACGCGCAACCTGAAATCACCGCTGAGGCATGGTTGTATAAAAACAATATTAATTGTGCCACAAAACCTTGCAAACTAAAGGTTCTAGAAAACATCACGCGCCCTCAAATTGTACCAAACTCCAATAAAAATTACTACAAAAAGAGTTTTTTCCGTTGGTTTTTACGCAAAAACATGCGTTCTGAAAGTTCAAGCTGACCACAGTAAAGACAAATGATAAAGTGTGGCGCTGTTGTATTTAGCTCGGTCTCGGTGGACACCAGCCGCCCAGGTTTCAATGGTGAGTTTCCCAACTGAGGGTTCTAGTAACGTTGGGGCTAACACCCACTGTTAGTAGAGAGCGTATTTAAACATAAGGGTCAAAAAACACTTATCATGGCAATATTTCGTATCCTTGGCACAATTGAAGATCATTCTCCGGTCATTGTTAACAGTTGCAGCCTAAAACACACTTCAGAACCACGTTTGTCCACCGCGTCGACCGCCAGAAACCTGCTGCCATGTTTTGAATCCAGGATTAAGAAACAACCTAAAGCTAGTGCCCAATGTTGAGCGCCCACGATAAACGTAGTTCAGTGCTAGGTGCTAGGTTTAGCCATAAGCGATTTTGGTGCAACCGAACGAAACCGAAACTTAGCTTAGGTTCCCGGCTAAGCTCCGCTTTGCGCTAAGCGGCGTTGGTGCAACCGGACCTAAGTCTCTTTTAGTGAGCAACAGTATCCTGACTTCTGCGTTTGTGATTCCACAGATAATGCGTTCACGGAGTGGACGTTCGCGAGTGTCGCCGAAGTTGCAGGTCTCTGCTAGGCGGCGAAGCGCAACGAATATTCCTGTATGGACTCATCTGGATTCAGATCCTTTTTAAAAAACTTGAAGCCCTCGGCGATTTCGTTCAGTTTTGGTGCGTAGAAAATACCTAACTTCTCCATGACTTTGGCATACGTGAGCTTATTGACCACTGTCGATGAACTGCAAGCTTCCAAAACTTCAATTGTCTTCGTAGTCAGTGCTGACACTAGCAACGCTCGTTTCTTCGCCGCGTCGGTCACCGCATTTCTCTCGAAGAACGCTTCCAAGCGCGTCAAATAAGAGGTTCACTGATCTGTACTTTCGTTGAACTGAGGAACCGTGAAGGCCATGATGCGTGTGGTCCGGGGTGAGTTGACCGTTTTCACGTGCTGGGTACGGTCTTCTCGTCACCATTAACGGAAACTTTGAAGAATGAGCCATGGACAGCGTGTCTGGTTTGCCAACAGACTGAACTTTTTTCGACGCTGCCGATTGCTTTTATTGGCTCGGACGGTCTTGAAAATAAGCCGTGGAAAGTTTATAAAGAAATAAAAACTGCTGTGTCAGCCGCAGGAGCCGCAGTGCAGTCGCAGCGTGTGCAGCGTCACTCGCTCCCCAACAGTTATTAATGCAGAAACGTAGCACACTTCTCTTAAAAGCAAAATTCCACGTCTATATTTAAAAAACGAATAAACTCTATTTTTTAGTTTCTTTTAACCCTCTTAACCTTTTACAGTGACTTAAACTAGCTTGTGATGACGACACATTGAGTAAAATATTACAATATGATCTCCGAAAAAAAAAAAAAACGACAACATTCTTTTACCGAAATTGAGGTAGCTTGTCTTTGTTAAAGGGGATTTCCCGCACGACGTTGGCGCCGACGATACATTTGTTCTTACTTTCGACCATATCCGGCAATTAATATGATGATGATGGTGGTGGTTTGCGGCTCTTCTCTTTTGAATCGGACGGTACCATAGAGTTTGCGTCGTAGCCAGTGTGGATTCGGTTATTCCCGTTGGTGAAATAGCATCCATCAGTTCTCTATTCTTCGCTTCGTGTTTTCCACCAGCTCACGGCACACTCCGTTGGTCTCAGGTGAAGCGTCGGCGTTGATGTTGCCGCTAGTCCCTCCCGCAGAGTCTGCCACTGAGCTGGAAGCACACCCAAAACCAGAGTGCTTTTGACAGTGCTAGCTCCCGGGATGCCTGTCCACAGGCAACCCGGGATATTGCTCTCGTTAGTTTCTTACTAGTAATTTGAATTACATTTTGTGTCGGTGAATTCCAAACTTTGATATATACTAAAATATTCGAAATTACAAAGAAGCCGTGTTTGATTAAAATTTCGAATTGAATATGACATTATTTGCTTCGATATTCGAACGTTTTGAATATTAGACCAACTGTACTGTCACGATTAGTCGCACACTCTAGGACAACAATTTACACTTCACGATTTCATTTAATTAAAACCCGATAACTGGAGATTTTCGTGAATGTACCTTTTTCTCGGAGCCAACAAACAAGTGGCTAAATTCTTCTAAGAAAAACTGATCCTTTTTGTTTTTGTCGGATTCCCCAACCTGCTTTTCCGGTGTCGGATCCCCTAACCTGTACCGCTGTATAGAACAGGCTGGGCGCTTACTCGAGTCATTCGAAACTTCTCCTCTCGCCTGCCGTTATACGCGTTGGCCCGGAACTTTTAATTTCTTCGCAGTGTCGTAAATTGCACCAGAACTCATTCGGCCATAAAGTCTGACCCGCTTTCGTTCCGCGGTTTACGAGGGGCGCTCGTGAAATTCAGCCAATTTAGCGTAGGAGACGGGTCTGAGATGGAGGCTAAAAGCCCGTGTGTCCGTAGAGCAATATTGACAAAGTCTACGATCCTTCTTCCACCGCTATTCACCGCATGCACAGGGACAACACGCCTGCTCGTGTAAAGAAAAGGCCATTTTGACGGAGCGCTAGACTGCCCTTTCCCTGTGTCCCATGTGTGTAAAGAGCCTATAAGAACGTTAATTGATTTAAGCCAACGACAGCAATTCAAGAATGTATGCAGTCCTAGTACTTATCATTGTGCGCACTTTTTTGAGGTCGCGCAAAATTGCTTTGAACTTAAAATTACGCGAGCAGCCTCTGTAGATGTAAGACAAGTTGCGGGGAAAAAACAGGCTTTCAATAGACCCCTTTCGAAATTCAAGTGCCGATTATTAGAAGGTCGGAACCCCTGCACCATGGCGTAACAACATACATCGTGGAACGTGCAAGTCATTCCATAATATAGTCAACGTCGGAGCGCGGCCAACTTTGAGCCGACGATCCAATCAAACAGCGTCGAAAATGCAACGTCACTGCGATCATCACCTTTTTTTTGTGAGTGATTTTTTCCTTGTACTCGAACCCAACGCATGAAGTGTGCCGTTGCATGTTGCGGTTTTAGTCCGCCATTGTGCAGGGATTCCACAGCTGCCAACAGATGGGTCTGTATTTCGAAAGGGGTCTATTGGACTATGCTGCCAGTTTGCTTATTCAGGAATTTATTTCGCTTTATTTGCATATATTTTATCATTCTGATCTAATCTATATTTTGTATCTTTAAGGCTATTTGTATGACCCTAACCTAAATATTTGTTGCATTGTCACATGTTCCTATTGTTAATTCAACGACACAAGCAAGTTTGTGCTAGTTCGTTTACACGCCACTCGTGTAGGTTTATTTCGTCCTATACTTAATCATGAAACCGTGATGTACAGTGGCCCAATATTTTAATGATATCAAGCGAGCGTCAACCACCGGGACGGCCAGCGCCGTGACGACGTTGGTTGTGAGGCGAAACGGCAGATTAAGCGCGTGAGCACAAAGCCCTCTCTGGTGGGAGCGTCGTCTGCTGGGCTATTCCGTTGATCGCACAGAGCCCCTCCTCCGTAGCAAAGGAGGGCATCGCGCTTGCAATGTCGAAGTGCATCGCCGATACGCGCCTCCTCTTCGAATGCGTTCAGAATCTTATTGACGCTACCCTGTATAACCCTGACTGTTGTTGCTATATCCCTTTGAGTCATGCCGCCCATCGACATTCTCACAACATGTTCCCGCGTTCCCCTGTTTCTATAGGCACTCGAGGAGACATAAAAATGTGCGCGCGCCCGCTGGTCAAAGAAAAGTGTGACTACCCGGCTATATAGGCTAGATGACGAGAGCAACAACGCAGTTGATAATACAAAACACCAAGCGGAAACCCTGTCTATACTTCGTTTTACTTTGCGTTGTACCGCAGCCGACGCTACGAGCCATCTTGGCCAGTCCGTTGCTAAAAGTGTGTCACGTGGCCTTCCCGTTGGGTACAACTGCACGTGAAAGCACGATGTCACGCGGCAGGGTGAAAGCTCTGGATTGGTTTCATGGCTCGTAGCATTATTTGCGGTACATAATTTAATGCATCGTTGCATTCAGTTTGTCGCGTCACTGTATTTTTTATTTATGTTTTGGTGTTCACAAAAAAAAAAACACGGAAACATGAAATAAAAAAACGTACATTAAACTCGGGATGACGCGCGGTTTATGCCACGCTTGAGCAGTATCGAAAAAGAGAGAAAATAAAAGCAAGCGCTGCTCAGATCTTTGCTTAAAGGCGTTTAGCTATGCCAGCAGATAATGAACAGGGGCTGTGTGCGGTTAACGGAATAGCCTAGCAGAAGAGGCTCGCAACGAAAAGAACTTTGTGCGCACGCGCCTAATCTCTCCCGGGACGCCGCATTTCTCCTCGGCACAGCGCTGGCCGTCCCGGCGGTCGACGCTCGCTTGATATTATTAAAATAATTGGGCCACTGTACTTAACGGTATCGTGTAGCTCTATATGTCATCACTTGACATAGGAAGCTTCAAAGGCATTATGAATTGCTCATTTATGTGCTTATTTTGAATTTTGTTATTAACGCATTCAAAGCTTTTTTTTTTTAACGAAACTCCGAATCCCAAACATTTTTGCTATTGTCCCGGTATTTTTCTTTATCCCCTAAATATAACTGCAAAATTGCCATCATGCTATATGACGTCACGTGACCCATATATAATATGAGTTTCTTTGATAAATAATGCGCAGAAATTAAAGACATGTTACCGAAACGACAATTTAGTTTCCTGGCTCACTAGCAACGAAATTCACACAACCTTACCTATTCACCAATTCAAGTTACCTAGCTAAGTTTAGCGGAAATATTAACGTCACGTGAGGTATTGAGGAGTTCAATTTCCTTTCCAATTTAAGCGAAAATTCTCTTCACGTAACATAAATACCGTATGAGTATACACAATCAATTAGCACAGACATTGGCGCCACACGACCCGACTTCAGGTTAACTATACACCAATTTTGTTTCCCCACTAGGTTTAGCAAAGAAAGTGACGTCAGGTCTTGTTTGCAGCAATTGTTTTTTTCTGTAAAATTAATTAGGAAAATATATGACAAGTTATCTATGAGTCAAGTTAGTTAGTCATGTTAATAAATTTAGACGATTCCTCCCTCCTTCAGTTCTCAATTTCGCACATTTGATAAACTTGAAGATAAATGTCGCTGCCAATTTTGACGTTATTGGTTAGAGTCTAATTTGAATGAATGTTCTTGCGAAACCAAGTAGAGACATTCTCATGAATAAGAAAAATATAAATCAGAGAATTAGGAATCAGGGGATCAGGGAATCAGGGGATCAGGGAATCATTCAAGGTATCAATAAATTTATTTATTTCCGTTTCAGAGGGGATAGCAAACAAGATAACTGGGCGAGTTGGTATGTATTCATAACGGAACAGCGCGAATTTTGCAAGGACAGAGGAAGCAACTAGACTGACCAGCGCTATGCAGTTCCTCCAAGCAGGAAAAAGCAGCATTTAGTAATATTTTACCCACAAATAGAGCGGGAAATTGACGTAATTGTTGTAAACAACACGTTACGTCAATTGCCATGCTAAATTTAGTGGGAAACTAAATTGGTGGATATGTAATCTGGTGTCATGTGTCCGCTAAATTTTCTTGGTAAACTGTTGCTAAATACTGGTTCTTCGGCCTTGCCCTCTCAAACAGAGAGATATAAATTGATTGATTGTTGAAATGGTATACATGTTCTTGATAAAAAGGTCTCTGATAGGTTTTGCAAAAATAATATTTTAAATTCGGCTTGATGCTTATGTAAGAAAAGTTGTTATTTTCCATTCCGCTCTTATGTTTACACTTGCACATATCAGCGGGCAAACTCGACATACAAACCTAAGCAATCTGACCTGCCACTATGCCATCTAAAGTGTTCGCTCTGTATAAAAAAAAAAAAAGTGCAGTAGTGCAGTTTACCAGTGGGATGTCAACGTTAATTACGCAATAAAAATACGGGAACACACCTCTGTACTAGAATAATTTAGGTCAAAACGGGTAGAGGCTGCCATTAAACTCAGGTTGTGTGCATTTTAAGGGGCAAGCATTTACTCCAAGTGCGTGTGACTGTGGTGTGCAACCAGAAAAGTACATTCGTATGTTTTTTTGGTTTCCAAAGCAAGGAAATCTCGGGTCCCATGAATGATACCTTAAATTGATTTTGGACAGAAGGCCATTACTGAAGCTGTAGCTATATATCCAGTCAGCAGTTGCGAAGGTTCCACTGAGCAGACAATTGCATGATAACGCAGACCTGTTCAGCTATTTTGCTTTACGTTCTCCATCTCACCATTTTAAATAAACGAGCAGAAAGGAAAAAAATCTACTAGTGCTTTGTCATGAAAGATAATAAAATTTATTGCAAATCGATTTGCAAGTGGTTACTGCTTCAAAGCATGCATGTATGCATGCATGCATGCATGGTTTTCGCAAATCATTTTATTAAAACATGATCTTCGAAAGATGATCAGTACCGGATAAGAACCTGTTTGTTGGATTGGAGTCTTATATTTTTGTTTTTATTGTGAGATGCAGCGCCCAATATACTTTCTAAAGATGTTAAAATATGCATATTCTCACCTAAACGATCCGACTGTGGATATTGATATTGCCGCTCAAAGGGCCGAGAAAGCAACGCTCGGTCGTGAACTTCTAGAAGATTCACATTTATTCTGGCTCCGGCTGCAGCTTTCGTCCTGCTTTCTTGTTCTCGAAAGTGCCAGTTCATTCTCGCCCCGAGCGCGCGACGCTCGAACCTTCTTTGCCGAACTTTCGAGATAGTGACGAACACTATACTTCGTTTCACCTTAGGTCCGAGCGCGGCCGATGTTATGAGCCGAAGGGACAATCAAACAGCGTAAAAAGCGCAACGTCATGGTGTGGCGTGCTCTCTGCGCTTGACTAGCCGGCGGAGGAGCACGTACAGAGAGACGGCGAATACCGGCTGGTCCTATCAACTACAAGGAGCACGCCATGACGTTGTGCCTCTTTCGCTGTTTTATTGGCCCTACGGCTCATAACATCGGCCGCGCTCGGACCTAAGCTGAAACGAAGTATAGAGAATCAGCTCCCCGCGACCTTGCAGAGTAAGTCTCGCTCTCGCTCGTTCGTTGTTACGCCGCCGATTCGACGCCCGGTTTTTCTACTGCCTCGACGCTCGTTCTTCATTATTTTGTTTGGCACAAGTTCGCCCATTAAACGTTTATTTTCAATTCACTGTTCGTCCTCTCGTCACCTTCATTCGTGACAATATACCAGTGCAGTGGTTAAGAATCCACAGCCTAGTGTTCAATCTCCATAACCCAGGACAAGTTGGTTTGCAGTTTGAGAAACGTGCGGAGCACTCGCCTTATGTAGTATTTGCGCGGCGAAGCAGAACGATTCATCACCTGTGTATGCTGCGGCATCGCTTCCCTACCAATATAAAAAGAGCACAGGTGGTGCGACCCGCAGTGCTCGTACAGCTGGCCAAGCAGGCTCACGGCCGACCCAATAAACCCACAGTTGTTGTTCATTACTACTCTAATGTGGTCCGCTCCTTCTTAAAGTCAGAACATTTGGCTACGATGGTGCCGAGAGAAATCCATGAGCGAATAAAGGGATACCGTCAGACGGAGTGTAACCAGCCCCGTAGGCAAGCAACACGGAGGTTTAGCTCTCATTTTGCATCCAGGAGGGCCACCGTCGTGCAAGTAGAACTTTATCGATGAATCGCTGTCAGATTCAGAAAGGTGCAAAGAATAAATTTCCGCATTCGTGCGAGTAATTTAGGTTTCGGAGGCCAACAAAGTAGCCATTTGTTTAAGTATCGTGGGTCCAAAGACAAACTAAGTGCTGAAGACTTGGACTGCCACGAGCACACCATCCAGCAAGACATTGCCGAAGTTCCAGGAAGCATTGCGGGAGTACCTCGAGCCCATCATGGCTTATCTCACACAAAAAAAAATGAAAGAAGGAAGTGACAGTTTTGCGGAATTCATGGCGGGCCTTAAGCTTTTTGCGGAAATAAGTTACTTGGAGTTAACTTGGCAGAAACGTAGATAGATTTGTGCGCAGCCTGAACCAGGTGGAAATTTACCAAAAACTCTTCGTGGAGAACGAGTCGCTGACGTTACAAAAGGCATTCCAAATCGCTTCATCCTTAGTAACGGCGTCCAACTATATAAAAGAGTGTTGTTCTAGCTAAGCAGTTAAGCAAGACTTCAAGAATATTTCCACATAGGTACGACGCGGGCCTGATATTTCGCCATGTTAGATGCGGCTTAGGAAATCAAGGCCGTTCGTGCCGAATACAAACCACTTCGTGTTTTAGATGACCGCAAATGTGATTTATTAAAAAATAAAAGGCGTTTACAATTTTCTGTAATGCTAAATTAGAGGCGCAGCTCTTGAGGAGGATGAGTGTAGGGTAGCCAGGGGATGGTATGCCTCTCCTCCTCCTCCGTAACCTCCTCTCTTCCTCCACTCTTCCTGCTCCTCCTCCTCCTCTACTTTTTTCTGATCGTCCTCCTCCTCCACTGCTGCTCTTCTTCCTTCCCTCCTCCTCCTCCTCCTCTCCTTTTCCCGTTAAATTTCCTCACTCAATTTTCCTCTAAATTTTGAGAAAATTTCACCGCTAAATTCAGCGGGACACATTTCCCGCTAAGTTTAGCGGGAAATTTATCGAAAATTTTTCCGCTAAATTTAGCAGATTAAGGTTCGAAGCTAAATTTGGCGGGATCTTAACCCGCTAAATTTAGCTTCCGCTAAATTTAGCAGGCCAGTCACGCCGACTCCGTGAAACCCGGAAACGGGGGCCTAAGAGCTGCGCTTTAAAAAATTATGTCAATATCTACCAGCATAGAGTTACCGCCAACCGAGAGCCAAAGGGCAAGACTTCCAACGAAAAGGCTCACGTAATCAAAACATCATGCCTCACATCAGGAGCAGCGGGAAAAACCTCAGCCACGTGAAGGTTAAACACCGGTGGGCCTTGGGACAAGTCTTGGACAAGCGTTCGAAGTTGTTCCATGATAGGCTCAGCCAAATTTAAGGCGACTAAGCTCGACTTTGTATCAGGACTTATAACAAAGGTTTTTAACGGAAGAATCAGTGTTTTTTGTGCTCATCTATGTCGTAGAAAAAGAAATGAAAAAGCTAGTGGGCCTAGATGCAATTGAGCATATTTGCAAACAGTCGTTTCACCTCACAGATTGCACCGGCGGTAAAAACTATGAAGCCGTGCGCGACTGAGGGGAGTGTAAAACGTCATTGAAACCATGCTTTAACAGCGACAACTATTATTTACCGAACATTAAAGAAATCCTCGCATCCCCAAATAAAAAAATGATTCTCTAAACGTAGACCGTATAAACATGTGGTACGTAATGGACAATGCTTCATGAGAGTTCCTCACAATATCGAGAAAAGTCCTCTTCGCGGTGAATCATATAGAATTCCGGCATAAGTGATTGCCAGCGAATTTCTAAAAGAAAATGGACTACGTGTTAAAATTGTTGACCTGTTTATCTGTTTTCTAGATGGCGCCCGGGTTATGGGGTATAAAGAAGAGAACCGTCTGGGGAAGAAGTGTGCATTCTTGAAACCAGAATTTCAGTCCCGTGGTCATAGGGTCAGCAAGCATTGAAACGCAGCAACGCCAGAGAAGTTAAAATCCGTGTCAGAGGCCAATGTTCCTAACGTAAAAAAGCAGCTGGAGTCATTCCCGGGCAAGATAGCTTACTACGAAACTTTTCTGTCGGGGCTGTAAAACGCAATATTTACTTAAATCAACTTCTCTGCAAAAATGAGCCATGGGTACCAAGGGTATGGAGTGAACATGGGGATGTGGTGTTTAAAAAACGTCAGAATATTGCTAGTAGAGGCGCCAGTTTAGTACATTACAATCCAGATGTTCAGCGTGAGGTAATGTTTGATGCTTCATCATACCGGCTCTGCACCCTTCTGGCTGAATTGAAAAGAGTCGGTGGGAGATAGCCGGCCGTGTTTTCATCGGGAGCATTATCATCCAGTTCACGAAACTAAAACCCGCTAAAAAACGAAGCGATAGCCCTGATTTTCTGATATAACAAAGCTCACTACTGCAGTTATGGTACACACTTGGACGTGATACCCGATTACAAACCTCTACTGACGACTATTGATCCAAATAGAGGTAATACCAAGCATTGCTGTAGGTGGGCTACAAAGGTGGGTCATCACACTATATAGGCCCATTGTTACAATCTCGCCTAACACTCGGGAGAAACCAACGTGTAAGCCGACTGTCCGTCGCGACTTCCACTTTCCGAGAGTGGAGAAGAGAATAACAAGGAGACGACGCGGTAAGAAACAGCCTGCACTTCGATGGGGCCCGTTCCTTGTGACAAATTCCGACAGTGTACGAGAAACGTCACGACACCCGACGCTACGATACGTTCTGCATTCGCTTACGGGGAAAGGCCCATAGCGCGGTATGGGCGAAGGCTGAAGCCTGTGGGTGAATCGGGGATGCTTATCCTGGAAATTACGCCTCATGGCCCCAAGCTCGTTGCAGGAGAGCGTCTTGGACGAGCTCCACGAGAAACATCGCGGCGTGGTGCGAAAAGAAAAAATGGGTATCTCGAAGCTACGTCTGGTGCGCAGGGATTGATGCCGGATTATAGAACATCGTATAAACGTGTGCGGTCTGTCAGCAGCAGCTGCCGCTATATACTCAGCTTTCATTCAGCCGTGGGCATGGCCGTATAGGAGAGTGGGTTCGTCTGCGCCTGGCGGGGAAACCTCGGCACTCAACGTAATGCCAATGAATAAGAAAGATAGCGACATCTTCACACCCCTCCTCTGACGCGCACAACTTTTATGTTTATGTCTTGCTTTTTTACACCCGCGCTTCGACTGTAGCGCTGCCTGGTTTGGCCCAAGATAGCAGACGGCTTCCTATACGCCTCGCAAGTGGGCTCATTTTCGTCTTCTGCGCATGAGAAAGGAAGTAGCGGTAACGTCAGAACGCCGAGCCATAGAGTAACACAGTAAACGAAAAGAGTGGCCACTCGAGCCGATTCGCGGCCCAGGAGCTAGGGACTACGACGACCGTTCAGTGGCACTGCAGTCACACACTTAATTTAGACATTTATCATATTTTCACCCTTGATAAATAACTCTACTTTATAACCTAACATTTCAAAATTAATAGCAGCTCCAAATACTTTTAAAAACAATTTGAACAGCTGCGGCTTTGGCTGCGGCTCAGTGGATGGCTTTGGGGCCGTCGGCTCGGCGGACGGTAGCTTTCCGGTCACGTCGTGCGAAAGGTCGGTTGGGCTGCGCCTGAATGGCTCGTGCGGGCTTCTCGTCATTCTTCCGTTGTTAGAAAGGTGAGTCGTTTTACTGACACCGTATTTTGCTTGCTTTTGGCTATGGTTGGACGCACGGGCTAAAGCGCGAGCTAATTGCTCTGAATGAAGCCTCTGCAGTTGCACGTGCGCGCGTGCGCTCGTGCAGCGAGAGCGCCAGTCAAGGCACTCAAGGCATACTCAGTTTCATACCTCATGTGCATCGCTTTCAATGCTGGTAACGCGAGCGCGTGGCTTTCGCGCCAGCAGCTTTGACAGCGTTGTACCTGGCGCCAGGTATGAAGCAGGGGACAGGTAGCCTTCATGCGCGCTTTGCTTAGGGCGAGGCCATCCTAAGCAAAGCGCGCTCACGAGGAAAATACAAAGAAATGGGGGGTGACAATGCCGTGAAAGCTTTTCTTTATCACCACCTTTTATTGTCGCTTCAACAGTTTTGGTTTCCAAATTGCTATGAAATGAAGGCACTAAATTCGCGTAATCTCAAATTGACTTGTGCTATTTTCGTTTCCCAGCTGATGCCGCCAGGATGTTTGGCTACGGCAGCTACTGTTGCGTAGCCTGGTGCGGAAACAATGGGAGAACGCGCAAGAAGCCAGGAACAAAGTTCTTCTGAGTTCCACGAGACGACAGGTTGTCTTTTGTTTTAACAACGTACTGGATGCATAGTTCTAATGAAAACCGGAGAGAAAGCTGAATGTTTAATCAAAACTAATTTCAAATCTTAAATGTGCTTTACTTCTGTTAGTACTAAATTTAGTTTTAAAACATTCTATTCCATGATAACCGGATTGTGGTGGACTTGCTTCCCAGCTCTACAAGGCAGACTGAATTACAAATTCGTTGCTACGTGGTGAATTAACATGACATGCAAGAGAACCACAACTCGGTGTTCTTTTTTTTATTGAGACTGCAAGATTTTTAATGTTTCTATAAATGAGCAAGGCACTAAAACTAGCTGATGCCCATCGTCCACACTGATATAAAACTACCGAACTCCTAAAAAAAGTTACACTTTTTTATAGCATTGCACACCTTTTAACCAGTCCGTAAAATAGTGTATGTGTGCAGTCAATAAATAACTACAACTTTCTGAAGCACTATTAGTTTGCTTATCAACTCCATGTGAAACCACAATATGCAAACCATTGTGATCAAATGGTTAAATATTTTATTTTGAACAAAGAAACAAAATAAAAATAATGAACTTCACTACATCTTGCAGGTCAAAGGCGTGGCTGAAGTATGCCAAAAGAGACGACCTTCTGCAAAAATCGTCCAGTGAGCTACATGCGAAGTATTTCGTCTGCAGCAGTCACTTCACAGCGCGTGACTTAATGGACCCTGGGCGAACAAAGCTAATGAAAACCGCTGTGCCTTCAGTTCGCCCATCGACATATTCAGATAGTGAGAGAGGTAAAGATTTATTTAACTATCCATATACAAGAGAAGCCATTTGTTGGGATTATTTGCAGCAAGTAGGTTGCACTCTACTGGTCTATTGTAATGACCGCTTTTTTACATGGTCATGTCTGTTTTTTCCTATTATGGTCATGTGGAATGTGTAAGTTCCCATTTTGATCTTTGTTAATACTCTCTTAGGTCACTCATCTTGGATGCAACTTCCTTTTCTTTTGGACACTGTTTCTGCTTTACACATATGTGAAGCGTGAAGGAGATTGAGATCAGGGGTGTCTACCAACCTGGCAAGCCTGAAATTCTCAGGGAATTTTGGATCACCTGGAAAAGTCAGGGAATTATCAGGAAAACTGTCAAAAGGTTGGCTAAATCAGGGAAAGTGACCAGTAAAGGTGGCACGGTGGTGCGGAACGAAGCCCGGCGATCAGGTGTCGCCACGGCTCTGCTGAATAACATTGCCCAAAATGTCATCCTTCGAAGGAAGGAACAGCCAGGAAATTTTATCGAAATAGTCAAGGAAAACCTGGAAAAATCATGGACTTTGGAAGAAGTCGTTTGGTAGACACCCTGTAAGATGTACTTAATTAGGCAGTGCAGATTGCATGCCAAGCCTTGGTGAAATCATTTGTGATGAGTGGGTCGCAGGTACACCGGGCACCAGTCTGCTTTAGCAGTCTTTTGTCAGCCATTTCATGTGTGCTTTTTATGGTAGTGGTCATGTTAAATGTGACATGTTAAACGTGACATGAACGTAAAACCTGTATTAGTCCGTCGGTTGGCTCTCAGTTCTTGTTATTTTGGTCATTATTGTTACTTAAATCAGCAGGAGCAAGGTATGTTTAATTGTGCAGTGCAGGCTATGTTAGGGTTATTTAATGACTATGTCACAGACTAAGTAGGTCTATACTAGTGGCAATCTCGTTTAGGCATTTACTTGTCTGTTTCTTCTCATTGTGGTCATCGTGCATTTCAGCATTCTTCTGCTGAACTTTTTATTTGCGTGCAAATTGCATTTTGGATCAACGAGCTTTGATACTGCATGGCCAGTTTTTTTGTATTTGTTGCTGATGCTGCATACTGCTGCATATGTTATGTGTGTGTGCGCGCCTTCCATGGAACTTGCTTGAGAACACAAAACAGGCTTTCAATTCAATTGCAGTTGTAACGTTGTAATTCCAGTTGTTTGATAAGATTTTCATGCATGCCATAATATGCTTGTCGTTTTTTTGTAGGATGTACTGTTTGTGAATCCTTGATACACGGTGCTTGTGTTTTGTAGTTTTTGTAATTATATACGAGGCACAAACTGCCCATCATATTTTTGTTGCGAAAATAAACTCTCTTGATTACTCCCTGGTGGTGTTCTTCTGGACAGCACAAACCTAAATGGGTTTCCTGGCTTGTAAAGTCAGTGTTAACTGTATATAGTATTGTCCATTAGTTGTCCGCATTAGGAATCATACATACGTGTGAAGTAATTATAGCTGAAATTTGGCATGCGGGAATAGTAGGAAAAACATAACTCGCGGCAAACCAGATGGCGCAGGCTACCGCCCAATCCACTACGCCAAACTAGATATCTATCCATCCGGTAAGTTTTTTATTGTGACTCCATTCATTCAGTTGGGGACTACGACGGCCGCTGGGTGCGCTCCCTGCCAGCTAAATGGGCCGCTGGGGCCTATGGAAGTGTCCGCTCTTTACCTTGTGTAGATTACTCTATGGCCGAGCCCTGATTGGCTGATCGCGACCCCCTCTCTGAGCGTCGTCTGCTCCTTTGCAACGTCGTCTGTTCGCAACGTCGTCTGCGACTGTCATACCTTTCCTGCGACTTTCGGAAGTGCAGGTCTTTACGAGCGAGCTCGACTTCGCCTTTCAGAGAGGGCAGACGAAATAACTCGAGCGGTACGTTGATTTTGTCTAACAACTAGCAGACGCGCGTCAAGGAGGGAAGTCAAAAGTACCCGCTGGCGAGGTGTCCCGAAGCGCCGAGTTGTCCCGAGGCGCCAAGGTTTGTTTGCTAAGAACCGAGAGTGAGCGTGCCAGTGTCCGCAAGTTCCCTCCCAAATACTTTTTCCCTCCTTTCGTGTGCGGCGAGGCTCCTCACTATTTAACGGCGTCGGCGGGTTGGCGCAGTTAACGTCGTCTGCTTTACGTCTGCTAGTCAAAGCGATGGCTGCTTAACCTTTCCTGCGTCTGTCGGAGATTCACCGCTTTTTCACCGGCGAGAGTCACCGTTGCCTCGGAAAACAAGAAGATGACAAGAGGAAGAGATTGACCTCTTAATCTAAAATTGAGGTCAGCGATCAAAGTATAATACGGGAAGGGTTCACAAAGGTCGCGCGGGCATATTCTATTCAGCACGCCAGCCGGTCGTCGGGCAGACGGTCTTGGCCAAGGACCGTCGGAGCACCGCTGCGCGAGTCGGAGTGCCTGCGGGGCACTCCGACTCGGCAGGTAGGCCTAGCATGCTAGGCCTATCTGCCGAGCTCGCTTGGTCAGGGTCAGTGGAATCGTGGTCGTTAGAGCATTTCCCGGGTGTTTGTGGATCCAGCGTTCTTTTTCGTCGTGGTTTACCTCAAGTACTTCTTACTTTTTTTTCTTGCTGCTTGTAGTCGCGACGCGTGAGAAGAGCACGTACAAAAAGAAACGTCCGTTGGTCGTCGCGACCAAGTAGCTGAGCGACGCTGTCGGTCATGCTGATTTGATCGTAAGAAGGTGCGTAAGACAGCTTCGGAGCTGTCGTAGGATTCCGTCGTAACCTGCGCAAAACTTACGATAATTTCTTTTCGTGAATACGAATTTGTTCTTTCGTTTTGTCTTACGCACATTTTTGGCGTAAGATCGTTTCGTGAATCTGGCCTCTGCACTTTCGAAAAGTCGCAGGAAAGGTAAGACAGACGCAGACGACGTTGCGAGCAGACGACGTTGCAAAGGAGCAGACGACGCTCAGATAGGGAACGCGATCGGCGAATCAGTGCTCGGCGTTCTGACGTCGCCGCTACCCGCTGCGCAAGAAGCAGACGAACTTTGCCTCCGCATAGACCTTTCCAGCGGCAGTCTAGAACGAAGCAAACGGGCAAAAAATGCTGAGTCGCACTGAGCTGCGGACGCATGCGCAGCGTCCGAATATGCCGCACAACAGAGCAATGGCGCACCCTCAGAAGGCGCTCCACAGCTCAGCAGACAATGATGGAAGCACGTAAAAGGCGATTTTCGGAAAGATCTATGCTTGAGTCAGAGCGCAGTCAAAGGCTGAAAGACACGCAAATACATACACAGGCTAAAAAGCGCACTGTCTCGGTCTACCAGCCGCGAAGGATGTGCTCAAAGAAAGACGGTGAAAGCCGTGATGCTGCACAGTTGGCACTATTTGATTGGCGACATCAGGTCATAGCATGCACTTCACTCCGACAGCATGGGCATTCCTTCTCCCTCCTTGTCCCTTATGCACACTCGTATTGTTATATTTTGCTCTTTCGCGCTCGCTCGTCGACGTAACGCCACCTGGACTGCTTCAAGATAGCAGGCGGCATTCTCCAAAAAAATGTCGCTACTTTTCCGTATAAAGGGGCTTCTCAAAGCGTTGTACCAGGTTGCTCGGATGCCAAATCGCCCGTGGTAATTTCCACCGGGAAGGGGCCTTGTTCAATTGGCCACGCAAGCGGCGCTCCTCCGCTGATACAAGGTCGTCGCAGCGGATGCGTGGGGACATTTTGGGGTTTTGCGCTTGGCGATAAGTGCCAATAGGAAGTTTTCGTCAAACCGCGTTTACCCTCTGCTAAGCCCCCCCGCAACGAAGAAGCCGCTACTGCGCCTGCGCGCCGATGGCCTTGACTGTAGAGTTCCGGGTATCGTTGCGGGTTGCGGAGAGCGCTGCAGGGTGGCGAGAACGATCTACGAAAACTCCCAAATAAATGACTACGCATTGTTGAACCAATGCGTTGTGTCATTCCCGGTGACAGATAGCAAACGCGCGTACGCTGTGACGGCCTTTTATCATAGGTGGAGTGCCGCCCGCGAGTACTATTGCAGTTGGCTCCCTCGCCATGGAAATGAGCATGCAGCCCTCAGTGTCCTTAGCAAAGAGGAAAATGGATTTTTTTAAATTATTTTCGCGTGACTCAGTTGCAGTGCCTCTCAAACCCGTGTGCCCCTCTAACTGCGCGGCCTTCGCTGGAGCTGATACCGCTGGTTGTAAATCTTTGTTTTCTTCCTTCAAATACACGTGAAGTTTGAGTGTGAGCTTGTCTGTTGTCTAAGTGTGTCCCTTCTCAGTTCTTGTTTTTTTGTTCGCGTCTTTAGCTATGTTTAATCAGTACCAACTTGCCCAACTGTCCACCCTACTACTTCAGTTATTGTCATATCTGAACTAATCCAAAGAAGGACAACGTAATTGTACCAAACAAACTAATGACATCAACCTCAGTAATATAGGTACCCTATTTTGCTCATATCATGTTGAAGATGATGTGAAATCGTAAAACAAACTTTATTGTTCAAGCAGAACGCCAAAATTGTGTGCTGTATTGAGCAGTCCTAATCATCCTCATGATGTTAAAAAAAAAAAAACAATATAAGATGCATGTGACCCGGACCTAAAAAATAAAGGAAATCATGAGTGCAACTGCATTCACTAAAAATTGCTCCCTTTTCCTCCTGTGATATGACAATAATTTTGTAAAACCTTGAAAACAGTTACTTTCAAAAGATTCACGTCGACATTTAAGATATTGAAAGAAAGCATGTCGCCGCAAGAGACGCGGGCTTGAGGTTCCGCTCCACGTGAGCGCTATCTTTGGCGGTGATTTCTTTCCCACTTTCGTAAAAGTTCATGGACAACCCCGTAATTACGATTTTTTCCCAGTCCTTTTGACCACAATGTGTTTTAGTCGGGGAATTCGGGACATTAGAAAGCGCCAAGAATTCGAGAAAGAGACGAACTTACTTTTCTGGATAAAGTTCAGGTATCTTTGGTCCAAGTTTAGCAATGAGTACCAAACTTAGGGCTTCACTTGTAGTTTGGCCCCAATTCGTAATCTTTGTGCAGAAATCGCGGAACAAGAGTCAGGTTAGGCTTTATTTCTGGTAAAATGTTAAATGTCGCAAAAGAGACGAGTACTAATAAAAAACACGACCCACATGGACATGCACAAAATTTTGACTGATTAATTGCAAGGAAAATTATACACTTATAAGAAATGCTTGATTGTATTTCGCAAACATTTTTTTATATAGGTGGTGACAGTTGACGGCATTTGCTTTTGATTTTACAAGTATTTTCAGGTTTGGTCGAGCATTAGATGAGGGTATAATCATCGCAGTATGTTCACTAATTCGCTAAATTTGTTTAATTAACTTTTTATTAACTCGTTTTAAGGTCACGTCGTAATTGCAATATTGAGGGTAATTACTCGTCATTTAAATGTTTTATGTTTAAGAAATGCGAAATGATAAAATATCTTTAGGCTAACTAGTAATTATTTCTAGGTGTTTTTTTCGCGTGATTTAACAGTTGGGAACGAAATAGTGTATCAACTACTTCCTCAAGGGACTCTTGGAAGAGTGAAACCGTCGTTTCAATCGTGTCGTCACTAACTCGTCAGTCGTGTTCACCGTGGATGCTCCGATCACACAAGTGACGACGTTACCTATACAGCTGCGTCACTCTTCCAAGCGTCTTTGTGAGCAAGGTTTTATGCGATCTTTTTACGTGTAATTTTTCAATCAAGCGAAGGAACGCTAATATTGATCGAGTAATGTCGCAAAAAGCATTACCGTTTTTGCAAATTATTTAAACTGGTCTGGCCTCTAGTACTGCACACTGCCATCAACGCTGCTTTTCCAACTTGAACCTAAAACCAATAAAACCAGGTAATTAAAAAGTTTTTTCAACAGGTTAACGGTGCATAACGATCATACCCGCCTTCAATGCACGCAGAGACTAATCAATACGTGGTGAATACGAAACTTTTTAACGGTCATCCTTCTTTTTTTAATACGTTCGAGATAAACAAACAACTAGGGTGTGCGTTTATAGGAAATACCTATTTTTAAACGTGCCATTAAAGCTACATTAATCGATGTCCGTGCTAGGTGAGTTATACGGCCAGCGAGACTAATAAAATAGCTAATAGTCCCCTTAAATCAGGTAATAAACTTTATTTATTGAAAAGAAACATATGGTTCCAATTAGAATCGCGCTGAGCGTCATTGAGAACCTGGATAATATTAAATTTAAAAATACTTTGAGCGCGTCAAAATCACAGTAGTGCTTCAGAACAACCGCTCAAGCAACAAGCACAAGGCTGACTGTGGGAAAAGCCCATATCATAAGAAAAAAAAACTCGTAGCACGTCATTGCCATGCAAGACTTGCATCTTCTGCGCCCGTGGCAACTTTAGTGCTCCACAGTGTTTTCCTCATGCTCCAAGCCTTTGAAACCGACTGCTGTAGTGGCTTTCAATGACGCTCGACAGTTTTTTTTATTGGAATCATAGTTTATTTCGTCTAGAAAATGTACTTAACATAGTTATTTAATTATTGGTCTTATTGTGACGATTATCCTTTTATAATGTGTCCCTCTGGCCTGTGACACAGATGCAAAAACCGCTTTAGTATAGGTTTCATGGCTGTTTGAAAATAAATCGCTAAACCCTAAAAGAAATATCCTGCATATGCTGAGCCGCCTATATACGACGATAACAGCTCGAAACTTTACACAAAACCGTTCAGTGGTTATCAACGTATGGTAGTAGTGAGTGTTTATATAGAAGTGTTTAAAAGGGCGTCACAATAAATCAGTTAGAAGTCAGTGCCTCTTCATATCGTTTGTTTTCTGTACTTATCCTCGTCTCTTTCAGGTTCTTAACCATTTTTTACTAGAGACCGACAAGCTAAAACCAATTTTAATTCGCTTCTTCAACGAATTTTATTGGCCGTTCGGGCTTAAATTTTCAACCATGTGACAGATTTACTTATGCCTTCTAGTCCTTCGGTTCATGCGTGGTGCCCTTGGCATATTGGCAATTACGTGGCGAGGCAAAAAAGAAAAAAAAGCCGCAGAAACTTTAAAGAAAGTACTCTTATCTAACTAACGCCTTTGAGTAAAAGTGTATTAGGGATAGTTAGGCTCCTAAGATTTCCAGGTTTGTCCCAATTAACGGGTTTCTCTGGCGTTCCACCGGTCGGGTAGGACCTTTATGCTTGGCAGCGGCAAATTTGAAGAGAGAAAAAAAATATTTCAATCCGCGGGATATGAAACTTTTGCCCACATCAGTTATGCACAAGACGATTTTTTTATGCATCTAGCATTAATTGAAAACAACTAGTATTACAATTTGTTTGCCGTACTTTTCTTAATATAGTTTTGAAACCCGCTTTATTTGTTTCACTTTCACATTTTCACCCACCCTTTGTAGGATAACTCCAGTAGATTTCCTCGAATGTATGTTCACAACGGTTTTAAGTGAAGGAAGTGTTTTAGAATTACGAGGTGTCCGTTTTTGTTTTTGGATGTCTTGTGTAGCTTTGTAAATATCCAATCTGAAAGCATTTTCAGGTGTATACGACTGACACTGAAACTACCGACTCGAGCTTGATGGAAACCTTCGTGATCACCTGATTGGCCATCCTGTGACGCAAAGTTTATATTGCGGTACCACCAAAAGTGCAGATGTCCTAGTCGCAAGAGGAGTTTCGATCAGTCAGGTAAGATGCTACGAATGATTTACTGCTTTGTTTTGCATATATCAAACATCTGTAGGAAATAATATACACATAGATGAGCTTGCCGACCGAAAAGTGAGTCTGCGACAATGAACGCATGCTCGGAACGATCCCCCACTTATATTTTGACAACTGATATATTCGTGACCTGCAATGCAAGTTGCAGAAGCGTTGTGGAAGCTAATCGTAACTCCGCGCTGAGCAAAAACGGTGTAAACTATGGCGGCCAGTGAATTACACCTTCGTCACCACGACGCGCATGAGCGAGCACGGAGTAAGTAACCTTGTGCGCGACTGCCAAAGAGCGCATACAAACTACCGTCACTAAAACGTAACAAGACTGGCAGAAATCGTCCGCTGGTACGGCTAAAACGCAGTAGAAAAACACGGTGTAAGAAATGTAGGTTCAAACAAGTAACCTCATTGAAAACGAAGATGACATCAGGGCACAAGTATGGTTGACAAACAGCTAACCCGGTGAATGACCGCTGAGAAGCTGGTGCTAGCATTTTTATTAATGGTTTTAGAGTGGATCGTGTTCTCCCATATGTGTAATATTAAAGCGAAAGCATTAACTGTCCCAAGCAGTGAGCCGACGTCATGAGCCGCGCCAAACGGCAGATAAATTCTCGTAGCCGCGATTTGAGGCATCCCAGCTTTGAAACCACGCGGAAAGCCACGTAAAACGGCATTAATAGAAGCCGCTCCGCGCGGTCAGTTTCACTTAACGTCTTCCCCAGTGGCCGCTGCGCGCTCGACCGTCGAACGCAAGTACGCCGCAGACGAATAGGGGAGCGGAGGAACGGTATGCATGCTTCCGCATTCCCAACTCATAAGAGCTGCTTAGGTGTACCTCGAGCCGTTTTTGGCAATGCTCGTATTTAGTGACCTTAAATCGGTGTCAAGAATTTACTTTCGTTAAAAGCTTTGATCGGAGTTACCATGAAATCAAGGAGCTGCTTCACGGAAGCCGCTCGAGAGTTCAGTATACATACCGTGCGCGTTAGAAAATATGTGACGATTAGCTGAAAGCAGCGATGTACGCGTTACAAAAAGGAACGAAATAGGTTACTTGTTACTTAGAAAATAAAGGAAAGCGTCACCTACCTACATTACACCAAACGTTAAATGTATGCGGCACCGTTACCCTTAGCGACAAAACGGAACGCATGCTACATTTGCGTTAGAGTTAATTTATAAAGTAACGATAGCCGCGCTTTTTGTTTGTTTATTTGGCGACAGCCCTCTTCGACACTGTGGCAAAAGTCGTGAACATTGGGGTTTTTGTAAAGTGGGATTTTAGCGCGGTGAAAATTCAATGACATTCTCTAAGTTAGTGAAAATATAAAAACAATTGTAATCTCTGCTCCTCAGCCTGCACAACCAAACAATATAACACGTTTAAACCAATCAAAAATAAATAAAAATGGTCAATGAGACCAAAAAATCATTTTTATACTTGGGATTACACAATTTCACTTAACGCCTATTGAGCGCAATAATTAACCAGGCTAATAATTGCGCTCAACAGGGTTAATGAAAGCCCATCATATTTTGCGCATGTGCAGTTTTATTCTTCTTTTATGTGTTCTCTTCAGTAAAGTTCAGTTGCAAGTTACGCCTCGTCCTGTTTGCTTCTTTCTTTGTTCGTGCTTTTTAGGCGTATTTTCCACCATGCATAAGTACCAACTAGCATAACTAGCATACCCAAAGCCGACGCTACCAGCTAATGAGACCAATGAAGCAGCTTTAAAAGCGCAAGTCACTTGGCCTTGTTTGCTTATAAATGATTCAGCGGTTCGAGAACACGTACACAAACACGACAAGCACCATGATGGTGCCAATTTGAAGCTCGTTGCGCCCGCCGAGCTACGAGCTGATCGCACCAAACGAAGTATAGAAACACGAAACAAATGTAATTATACATTTTGGGGGGTTTGTAAAGAAGAAAGAACGAATAACGGAACTACGTTTCCGTTACCTGAAAATGATTGGCATAAGTACGGAAAAAAGTAATGCGTTAGCGTTTACGTCGTTGCTGCTAACGCGTTACCGCAAACCCAGGTTGAAAGCCTCCTTGTCACCTACAAGTCCTCAGCGTGTTCAAAAAGATAACTTTTTATTATACACTGAAATATTATATTCAGTATTGATCAAGAAACTAATTGTTTCCGTGACTACAAACATGAGCATACAAATATTACGCTCGATACAAAACTGCCCGACTTACACCCGGATTTTTTTATGTCCATTTCTTTTTAGATATATTTCACCGTCAGCCTCTGCGCTTCGCTTCAAGGGAATTTTTCTATCCTTTCCTGAGCGCAGTGCTTTTTTGTTTTTTTATCGGGGGATTAATTTCTTTACTCTTGGGACGATCATGCTAAATCCCGAGCCATGGACGTTTCCCCAAAATAGCAAAGAAACACAAAGATTTTTTTTTTTAATATAGCGAACACAAATAAACAATAAATCGAAGAATTATTAATTTCACTCACATGGCTGCCATTTTCACATTAATCCGCGCGGGATCTCATCACGAGGACTTTTTAGTTTTTATTTCACAGATTGGCTGTTCTAGAACACATTTGTCTTGGTTTTAACCGTGTTCATTTGATTTTAATGGGAATAAATCTGCAATGCTAACGTGGTACCAGACTGAGAAACTTTATTTTTCAATCTCGTCACCTGCAACCCGTCAATTACATACCAATGATTGCTCATTGAAAATATTGTTCTTCCGCTTCACCCAGACACGACAGAAAAGCTCACAATTCTTCAATAAAGCGAAATATGACCACCAGGCCACGCCAGATCGCGGCTTTTCCGCTTCATTTAGTCCATAAAGACACGGCTTCCAAACTCATCAGCGGAGCGCTGCTGCCTCGTTCCGAACATGCGGCAGTTTCGGGGTTTTCGCATCGACGAATTCGGGCGTTATAGTCCCGTCACAGAATCCGAAACTCTCTTCGAAATATCCACGCAATCGACCGTGCTTTCATGCAAACGACGAAGGCATCAAATGCTTAGCCTCTCATTCGCACTCAGTTGCAAGAATATACAAATCGTTTTAAAAGGAGCCGTAGAATAGATAGATGAAGATGTAAATAAATAAATAGAAAAATGCAACTTAAAAGAAGCTCGAAGTCGACGCCGAGGTCTTGAACTTATTATATGGGCGTATGTATTGATCTTCACAAAAATTCCACGACCACGCTACGACTCGTTTATGGTGCAAGAAATAGTTTCTCTTAGAGTAACAAAAAAATTTAATAGAAAATGAAGAAAAACGATATGATACAAACAAAAAATGGGGTCGATATCTTTTCGACAATTTGCTTGTGTATGCAACACGAGGATAACTTTGAACGGTAATCAGCCATTGGAAAATAAAAGCGAAAAAAGCATGCAGTGTTCTTTATTGCTGGTTTTTAATGATACTATTGCCGTGATCGTGTTGCCAGCGGACTGACTTTGTCTTCTGTAGCGTCGAAGGAGCCCCTTTCGGCAATCATATACAGGTGTTTCACGAAAGGTGGACAAATTCGATATTGCGAAAACTACGCCTTGCAACAAAAAAAGGCTTGTGTCTTTTGGTCCTGGGCCAGGGGCCTATTTAGGAAAATTATTAAAGTCCGAGATAATTAAATTGTTAATTATTTTTGCGTAATTAACTTTTTTAATATTGTGTTTAAGGGCATAGTTTCAATTAGAAAATTGCTCAGCGTCATCGAAAACACTAAATCAACAAATTGCAGAACGATAGAAGGCACGGAAGCATTTTACGGCTTTCTGCAAAACCGTACAAATTCGACAGGTTTTTAAGTTTCGGTTTCTTATCGGAGCGCATCTCCGCCCCGGCAGCACCGCGCCCCGTGGAGAGATAGTACATCCAACCTCTGCTGCGCTGTCATCGCGCGACGCAGCAGAGGCTGGTTGCACTATCTCTCCACGGGGCGCGGTGCTGCCGGGGCGGAGATGCGCTCCGATTACAAACCGAAACTTAAAAACCCGTCGAATTTGTACGGTTTTTCAGAAAGCCGTAAAATGCTTCCCGTGCCTTCTATCGTTCTGCAATTTGTTGATTTAGTGTTTTTTGACGATGCTGAGCAATTTTCTAATTGAAACCATGCCCTTAAACCCAATAATAAAAAAGTTAATTACGCAAAAATAATTAACAATATAATTATCTCGGACTTTAATAATTTTCCTAAAAAGGTCCCTGGCCCAGGACCAAAACGACACAAGCCTTTTTTGGTGCGACGCGTAGTTTTCGCAATATCGAATTTGTCCACCTTTCGTGAAACACCTGTATATTTAAAAATGTTTAGTTGAATTACACGCTTTTTTTCTCCGCTTTTAGCTCCAACCCCTGCGACTGCTGAGGAGGTTCGTTTTTATTTTTAAGTGTTTGCTATTGGAGGTGTCTGATAGCCGGTTTGGAGCGGAACGAACTGATCGATTTCGAGGGGTAAGAAAAGACGAAGAAGGTAAAGACGGATGTAATAAATAAATAAAGTATGACGTTAAGACGAATCAGTATAGCCAAATAAGAGAGCTAGGATATCGTGCTTATACGACAAGCTGAGACCCTCGATCTCAAAGCAGGCGAGTAAGAAATTGTGGTTCAAAGCTCTACATTTTAGCAGGACAAAGTAACGCTAGAAACAATCAGTTGGTTACTGATTTTTTTGTGTTCTTTTTCGTCAACATTTACGCGACAATACAAAAAGTAGAGTCACTACAGGGACCTAGGCCAGCAAGTCTGGCGACATCCTTTCTTGTTCTACACATGGCTGCACCAGAGCTACTATTTTTAATTGGTGCACGGATAATAAAATATTGTAGCTTTAAATACAAATTGAAAGCTCCGTTCTATGACCCTATGCCGACACCGCTTCACTTGCTGACCTTTTACACTATTTCTAAATAGATAATGAAAAGGTGTTTACGGTTACCGAGAATTTTACCGCGAAAACAAATTGTATAAACCTAATTGTTAAAAAAAAAAAATTCCGTGAAGTTGTAGTTGGTTTGCCTTGCTGCGTACGCGACCCCGAGGAAACACACGGAGCCAGCGGTTTCAAACAAGAAACTACATTTAATTGGACATGAACAAGACGATTAACATTGTTAGCAGCGGCGCCTGATTCCAGGCAGCGACTACCCGTGCGCCGCCTCTAATCCACCGCATCTTGACGCCGCGTGCGATTTGCACGAGGCCGGAGTGAGCGTCTCCGCAATGCGGGAAAGTTCGCCACCTTGGCCTCGCAGTCGGGAAACTGGGCTGGGGAGTTGCCAGGGGCCCCACAAGATTTAACATTCTTTCGCATGCATTTTTTTTTGTGCTTTTGCTTGTGTTATTGCTCCTAAATTTAAGTAGGGGGAGAGAGCAGGGGAGGGGGCTGCATTATGCAGCTTTTTTCTTTGGTCGTAGTCCGTCATTCACTCTGTTGACGAAAATAAACTTTTGCATTCTTAATATTATTAATATTTTAAACCTAGCTCTCAATGATTGATAGACAAACACTATTGTGCCGCCATTTTAATTTTCCCTCTTTTAGACTACAACGTAATTTATTTCATAGCTTTAATAATGTAGGTATGATATATGCATTAACTGATCAAACTAATACTGAAACCAAGATAAAGCTGTCTCTGAAAGATTTATTCTCGTAATTCCGAATATTATGTTCCTTGTTTCTTTTTTTCTTTTTTGTAAACTCTGCGTTCGAGCGTTAGTCACCATTTTTGAAACGCGTTTTGAAATTTATCTGCTTCTAATATTAATTACGTTTGTTGAGTGCCACGTTTTTATACAATGCTTTCAAAATATTACAGGAAAATCGCGAATCGTTGCGGATAAGACGAGAAATTGCATGAATTAGACTGCTTTTCTTAAATATCAACTCCAAGATAAATTTTAATTCAAAATTATGCTTTCGACCCTTAACCACAAAACGATCAAGTCGACTAAATCACATCAGTCTTGACCCAATCCAGAAAAGTCGAATACACGCCATGTTTTGGTCAAACATGAGAACAATCATGTTTTTGCAAGACCATCGAGGCTTGGCATTTTCGCCGATATAATTTGTGAATGTGGAGACCAGTCATACTTCGATCAACCCATCACTGCAGTGCTAAATTTATTAAAACGCTGACCGTTCCTTTTTTTTGTAATATATGTGATGATAGAATCCGTTCAAGTTGTTTCGCTATGCACTTTGTTTTCGTTCTTTTAGAAACCCATCATTAGCGATTTCTCTGATTTACAATTGTTTCGAGAACTGTCGTTGTAGACTGGTTTTTCTTGCATTCTCAGCAGCACTCTTTCCGCCACTCGGCCCCGGGATGTAATAACCCTCAAAAATGTGCTGTCAGAATTTTCAAGTATGGAGGTAAATAAAAGAGGCCTACAACTTTTGGGTGCTTTACAAAACCCTACAATGTGGTACTTAAAGAAAAGAACAAACATGGTTTATGATTACTGCATAATCGACGGCGTTGGGTTATTTTATTTTCGTAAGTTTGGAAACGAAATTGTAGGCTCGCCCGTCTAGTTTAACTCAGTGCTGTTTTCACGCCCCACTGAGTACTCAACTGTAGAAACAGATTTTGGCACTTACAAGCTCTGTTTATCACGTCTTGTATAATAAGAATGCTACTTGAATCTAACAAGTGCGATTTCACCCACTTGATAAACTGTTTGATGAAACAACATTTCGCCATAATCTCGATACTATGTCACTTGTGCAGTTTGATGCCTGTGTATGTTTTTGTGTTTGTGTTCTTCAGAGCTTTGTTATATTGTGTTCCACATAATCCTTGAGTTGTTTGCGGACAATGTCAATATCAATATTATTAATCTCATTTGTAATATTATTATATAAAAGCAAATGACAAGAAGGTATTTTTTGTGAGCTAGGGGCGTGACATTAGTTGAACAATCTTATACTTAAAGGATATTGTTCCTTAAGTCGCTCATCAAATAAATATTAAGCAAGGGCTGTTTTGAATTCTTGCCCAGGAAGATTCCTCGTTAACAAACAAAAGTATTCGATGAAGTTGAGAAACGTAAATATATATAATTTTACGTTTATTTATTGATGTGCCTGAATGGTGAGAGCACTACAAAGAGAAGTTGTTTGCATACATAGTAACAATGAGAAACGCAAATCGGTATGCAATAAAAATAGAAAGTGGCTAGAGAACATTTATTGTTTATTGTTTTTACTAAGCAGCAGTTCAAATGCGTCTATCAGATATTTGTAATGGCCCTGTGAAGATGATTACACATCGATGAGCGCTGCAAAGAAGAAAACTCCACGATAAAGTTTTGATGGGAAAGAACGGGATGCCAACTTTACGATGGTGATTGATAGCCGCTGAAACATAAAAGGATCGTAGTAGCCCTTTTGAATCAAATTTGTATTATAAAAATCAAAAAATGGGTAAAAGATAGGCCGTTTTTTCACAGATATAATGCAAACGCAATTATCGTTCACACAGTATTAAACGAGATGTCGGTTTTTTGTACGATTTTAAGTCTGGAGATGAAAGATTATTGACTGGGATCTTCGTAACGATAGCCAGTAATTCGTCAATTTAGTACAAACCAGGGTTTTTAAACTCAGTCATTGTTTTAAGCCTGGGAGCAAAAAGAAAACAGGTATTTTAGTTGTTTACAATCAAATGAAGATGAACATTCAAGGACAGCCTTAGATAACACAACCAAGATTCGTGATCATGATAAAGCAGCTTGAATTGAGGAGAAAACGCTTCGGTAGTAAGAAGGAGCGGGGCATAGAGTGTCAAGACAAGAAACACGCAGATATGGATACAGGTCTTGCTTTTGGTTTTATGTTCAAAAACTTACGCATTTAAGATATCCGGCTGCATGCGAGAGACATGAAAGTCGAAGGGAATTTCGCATAGCACGCACAGTCTTCGTTAAACAGACGTAGATATGTTAGCAAGCATATTGTTTCGAGAGATGAAAAAAGTAAGTAGCCCCAGGACGGAACCTAGATGTATACCCTCAATGAATTGGAGAATGATGACAATGAGTGCAGTCAGCTGGAACAAACTGTAAACGGTAATTAAAGAAAAATTGAAATCATAATAAAACATTATCATCAAAGATGTTTCCTCAATTTAAGAAAAAGTAGTTTCAGGTGCATTTTCTCGAATGACAACAAAGAGACGTAAAATGTACAGTTGATAAGAGATTCCGGTGTTATGAATCATAAACAGACATGAACATACACGAGAGTCTAAGAGTTTATTACGTTCTGAGCTTTACCAAGCACCCAAGGAGGTAATATGATTTGGAACAAGCGGAATATCGGTGAATTGCTCGGATCGCCAAAACAGCTCTACAATCGAGCGTATTTGTGTAAATAAACCAAAATTAAAAAAGTATTCTTTTATTATTTATTGATCGCAATATGCCCTTATCAGTATCGTTTTTCAACTTAGACTCGATTCCCACTCGGATACAGGTCTGCTAGAATCTAAATACTGCGTGTATTCATGGGAAATGACCCATGCACCGTCTTCAGCGCCTCCATATCAAACCGATAATGCTATCCCATTGCATCCTTGACCGGTCAAAACAACTTGCCAATGATTTGTGGCAAGAAACCTGACAAGCTTTGTCAACTGCAACAACTTCATTTAGCCTAACTCGGCAATTTTCTAATAATACGCTTTCAACTGCAGCAATAGGACTGTGGTCACCACTTGGTATGTCCGATACGGTTCAGGAGAGTCGGTCAAAGAACTCGCACGGTTTCAAGACTTCCAGTCCAAACGGATACCCTCTGGAGTAGCAGAAACGCATCTCCATACTGCTACTTTCTTTTGACCATGAATACTAGTAATTTTCAATTTTTCGATACGTAAAAGAACAAAATTACAAGACGTTTCTCCTGCTTGGTGCATCCATCAAGTGGGACGCCCTTGTTTACATTGCTAGTTTGATGTCACATTTCTGGTACACTACCTTACCAGCTCTTTAATACTATCCTATAGTTGGTAAGCAGTGCCACCAACTCACAGGACAAGGATATTATATTTCGCAATATTATTGAATTTTTTGTTCAAATAAACTAAACCTCGTTGTGTGGAATTTTTTTTCACTCTCCCCAGGTACCGTTTTTTGTGTGCACTTTTCACAATAACATACTTAAGAATGTTTGCTCAGAAGAGTGAACTCTCGCAGTAATGTTATCTCGCACAATGGGTGTTTGTAGGTGAGGTTTGGTTAGATGTTACAGTCAGTGACATTTACGAAGTAATACACACGTTACTCATGTGAAAAAATGACGTCAGTCTCAGCCACAGATTTCTGGACTGCAAACCCGTTAAAGATCTATTCAATTATATTGTCACGAATGACAATTGATGAGGCGATAGTGAACTGAATGAAAACTAAATGTTTAATGGGGCGAACTTGTGCCCAAAAATATAAAGCGAAAAAGAAAGATAACAACAGAGCGACGCGTGTCGAGGTCGGCGTGACAGCAGAGTCGAACGCTGGGGCGAAACCCACTGCGGCTCGCCACGCGGAGCCCCCAGTGCACATGCGTGGGCTAATGGAATAATCGCCCCAGAAGGTTCGGCGTGCAGAACTGATCCTCGAACAAGCAACACGGTTCTCGAATTTACCAGAACATTACATTAGATGTCAACAAAAAAGGCGCGCCCCGCGCCAGGAATCGAGCCCCGGCTTTTCGCGTGGGAGGCAAGC
>JAZHYW010002346.1:0-13392 GCA_037355805.1 Ixodes ricinus | reverse complement strand
ATCAGAAGGTTTTCTCCTTTGCAGACCTATAAAGATGGAAAAGAAATTCAGCACCCGAGCGAACCGCCCACCACGGAGACCAACAAGGGGGTAGGTAATGTGTCATGGCAAGAAAGGCCTGGCTGACACAATTACTCTACCAGTGCTATCCGGGCACTATACCCGAGTGTAGCTACAGGGACAGGACTTGTTTCCACCCAAGGTTGGACCTTGCCACCTAAGAAGTTGAAAAGGAAGGAAGAGAGTGTAGCAGAAAAAAAAGAGATGGAAGGAAAAGTGAAAGAAGGAAGAAAGAGGGTAGAAGAGGCGACTGACTGAATCATCCTGGTCGGGCCAAGCCAGGACACCCGTCTACGAGAAGCAGGGGCCGAAGCGGTGTATTGCCTCGCCCGGGGGCCCCAAAGAATCCGGAACATACCCCGGGCTCCAGCTCAACCACCAGGATCCCCTTTTCCCCGGACACGGGTTAAGCCACACACAGCCAGGCGTGAGTGGGCAGAACCCACATCGCTCGGGGTTTGTAGCGACGCCACTCACCAAACACCTACTAAAGCAGGTGCCCCTGCGTGCGGGTACGGCGACCCATGTGGCTGGGATCCGTGTTGACGCTGACTCACCTAGAATCTAGCAGGTGCTAGCCACCCCTGCGGGGCTCGGGGTCTCGTCAAGACGCCACTCTCCAAACACCTGCGTTTCATAGATGCCTCCCAGCGCGGAGAGATCGAGACAAGGGATGGGAACGAGCGGCTTAAGATTTAGATCGCTTCTGGGTCGCTAAACTCGTCGAGCACAACTTTGTGCCCGAAGTTTGCAGAACACGCTGATTGGACTCATCATGACGTTGACGTCGCGCCGAGCAGAGGTGTCAATCATTATACTCTGTTTCACCTGATGATGTACCGCAGGAAAGGCTGCAAGCGCGAGCTTCTTGCCCTAAGGCACATCTCGGCGGCACAAGCTCTCGTGCGCTAAGAGCAGCTGCCAACGCCATGAGCTCGCGCTTCTAGCCTTCTCTGCGGTACAACATAAGGTGAAATGGAGTATAGAACTATCATTTCTTTGAGAGTGGCAGAATGTAGCAAAGTTCATCGAGGCGCTCGTGCAGCGCTTGAGGGCACGAGGAGACCGCTGACTGTACGGCTTCGGCGATGACGTAGCGCCCGTTTGTTCCTACATCCCTACGCCAAGCTAAAATTAATACTTTGCAGATTGTCCCTAGGCGACCTGTTGACACTCCAAATCCCTCCAAAGTTTGTGTAAAAAAAGTGATTAGGAACCTCGTTTGTCGAAGTTGTTGCTGACGTCAAAGTGACGTTTCAGAACTTTGCGAGAGCCGTGGTTTGAGCTCAAAATCTTCGCTTCGGATCGAGGCGAAGTTAAACTTTGTCAACATGGCGGTGCCGTACGCTGCGGCCAGTGCTTATCTTCCGCCACCGTTGGCGTCGCTACCGAGACCATTGGGACGCCTTTCAACTCCCCCGACGACGACTTTCGGCTGACAGTGCCGGCCATCGAAAGCCCTTGTGCGTTGACCCTGCGACGAGCTTCGTTCGGCGCCCGGATTTCGAGGTAGCGGACAATCGCGTCGACCATGACCGTGCAACAACAAGTATTCTGCGCGCTCCGGTTCTTGGAATCGGTAGCTTCTCAAGGCATGGTGGCGACTGACGAGCACCTGTTAGTCTCCCACATGACCGTAAGCCGGGCTGTCAGAGTTTTGCGGCTGGCATCGTTTTTTTGTAATATCCGAAGAAGTACTACTAAGCTGGTATACAATTCAGAATGTTGGAAAACAAACAAGAACCGGGGTGATTCTTGGGTAAGGTCGAGTTTCCCGGCAGCCGGCAGAATTATTTCTTCGAAATTCTACAGGCAGTCGTCACTCATTGGCGGTCAAATCAGTTCATTGAACAACGTGTCATCGACAGATCGTTTCATCGGCACGCGGTGTAATCACATGAAGGAGATTTTCTTCGGCTAGAGGTATATACTTATTAAACATTTTCTACACCTTTATACATGTAAGTGGGGTGTCCCATAACCAACACCCTAATAAGTGTAGCGATAGACCTTATAAAAAATGTAAACCTCTACACCCTTAAAAATGTGTGATTTTTTAAACACGCTTCTTAAAACGTCTGATAATGCACTACACCTTTTATAAAGATGTAAAACTACAATACCCCTTTTCGTAAAGGTGTAATTACCACAATACACTCTTTTTCGGAGTGTACACAGTGGCCCGGGACCCAATAAAATGAGTGAACAAATGAATTACACAAACGAGTCGCCGAAACAGCACGTCGCTACTTGGCCAGTGTCGAGGCAATTCTGCCGAAAACCGGCTCCAATATTGGCCGGATGTAAGGTTTTGCGCCTCGTCCCGACATCCGGCAGGTATGGGCGTACCGATGCAGATAAACGATTTATATCTAATAGCACTGGCACCACATATCCCTTAGTAGGCTGGATGGCGGATAGAGGCATGTATTGCTGGGGTCGAGCGGCACCACCGGCAGTCATCGCTTGACACGAGCTAATGCATGCTATAGGAGAAACGGGAAAACTCAATTTTATTACGTTAGTATGTTGTTCTTGATCATGAAGCATCTATCGTGTTTTCCGCAAATAACAGCTAATATTGTGGGCAAGAATATTAAAGGCGTTATGAATACCAATCTTTTTAAAATAAATGTTGTGTGATTGAGGGTCGAAGGCGACTTTGTTGGGCGTTAACTTTGATGTGTTTAATTAGACAAGGGTTACCGGTAGAGTTATTGTGGAGTCATTCGTGATCTCGGAGTCATCAGAGCTCAGCAAACGATAAGTTAGAAAGCCTTTACTGGGGACATTCGCATCGTTTTAACCCTTTGTACATAGTACTTCTAGTGAAAGCTTTTTCTTTGAACTGCTGTGAGGGCTTCCGTGACAAACTGAAACTCGGAGCGTGCCGTTCAGTCGCAGAACCTGTCATATATTTAGCAACCGAAGCAAGCGATGTCAGTTAAGTCGGTGGTGCTCCGGCCCATTTTTTGAACACCGATGTTCGAACGCTTGACGAATGTCTATTTGATCTCCAAGAACCCGATATAATGATCGCAGCACGTCATAAAATACTCGCCCTCCAGCACCGCGTACAAGCTTCCTACTTTTGCGTGCTTTCCGCTGGTCCAAACCAACGCTTCTTTTTGCGGTTGTAGGTCGTCAGCGCCCCATATGTGACGAGTTTCGTGACGTCGCGCGGATTCTTGCTCCTTCCGGGCGCGCATAAGAAAGTTGAATAATTTCAACTTCTTTCTAAACGCGCAAGAAGGCGCTGCGACGTAGTAGGTACGTCCTTCTCCCGGCCAATCGGTGGAGGTCACTGCTCCGCGTTTCTCCACCGTCTGGCTGGGGTGGCCGCCGGTCTGGCGCAGCGCGTAGCAGCCGCCGCAGCCGCAGCAGATTATCTCTCTGCAGTTGCCTGCGAGTATGGCCCGTGCGTGATGCATCTATGAACTTTGCCCTGTTTCCGACGCGAGGAAGGTGACCGAAAAGAAGACTGCTGCGGACGCGCAGAGGCAAGAAGAAGCTGCGCAGAAGGCCGCAGAAGCTGCCGTCTTTGATTACCTAAACAAGTGCTTTCAGTTGCTCGAGCGCCGTCCAGAACCTACCCTTTGGTTGTACGGAGCTTCGGCGCGACGACAAAGACAACCCGAAACGGGCGAACGTCTCGAAGAAGGTCGCCCGTCTGTTAAGCATCGCGCGTAAGCATGGTTTGTGCATCTCCTGACATCAAGCTGCATTTTGGCAACAGCATGGTTTACTGATATGCGATGGTGTTGAATTGTTTTTGTAATAATATTGAGAAAAAATCATTAAAAAAATCGACAGACGAAGACGGTAATATTTGTAAATACCCAAATGCTTTTCTTCTGTCTTTGCGTTGTTTTGACGGCTGGTTTCAACCAAAAATGAGAAGGAAGATAATCACTGCGTCCCCTTTATTCCTCTTTTTGTTCAGCCCACGAGAAAGTGTTGTCTCGGTTGAATGGGTGTGGCTGAACTCCATCTGTGTCCTTCAGACAATCAATCCTATTTAATTAGAACTCTTCAATTGAGCTAGCATCTTTAAAATACTTCTCGAAACGAAATGACACGTTACGGTACCATACCGCCCGAAACAAATTTTACTATTCTTGTTTTACAGATTTGTTCCAATCAGCCCAGAAAGTATGCGTGAGCATCACATACAGCAGATGTTAGCGAGATCGGTACTAAATGTCGTACATTTGATTCATGGTTGATGGGCAGAGAAAGCTGTGTACTCTCTCGCCCTCTAGATCAGTCAGTCACCTGCCCCTCAGTGCCTGATCCATTTGATGCCCGTACCTGCCTGGAGAGTATGACCACAATTTATGCATGCACCCTATTGTTGATTGTTCCTGCAGCATGTAGCTTCTATACCGCCTTGTCAGCTAGCAGTGCACATACTATAGTCGTTTGCTTGAGAGCTTGTCGAGTCATTTTTAAGTGTGGGACTAAATTTGTTGTGAAAGTGCTTTGGACGTGCGTTTGTGTGGCTGTTCGCCGCCTGTACGAAGTGACTACAACTGCTGCTTACGGCATGTTTGTCATCTTTTTCACATTTCCGCATGAGTATATCGGACACATAGCATGTCCCACACATAATCAACATATTTCTCTCCAGACGACATCTGAAAGACAAAGTGGAAGTACCTGAGGGACAACATATGCCAAGGAGGCGGGCAAGGTAGCAGGAACAGAGCGCAGTGGCTGGGGAACCTGGACGTCTACAAGCCAGTGGATCGACTTTGGCAGCTGCCTGCCTGACTGGCACCTCACTGCTTCGTGAAAGTACACTTTTCATACTTCTCATTCGTATGGAACTACACCGTCCTTTTTGTCAATTATGCAGGTCTGAGGCTGCCAGGAACACGAAGCCAGTCCAGCACTCAAACTGGAGGTGATAGTATGCAGGTTATTGGTGATGCCCTCATCACTATGTTCGTGGCTTATACTCGCACTTCCAGGTGTCTTTCACAAGTGCTGCATGCGATGAAACTTGAACTCTTCTGGTGAATTATAGGAGGACTCCATCATGCAGCCAGTCACCTGGATGCCCGCAGGTACAACGCAAGCCAACTGATGACCAGATCCCGTGGTGATTATTTGCCCGTCTTGACTTTTTTCCGGTCTTTCAGACGAACGAGCTGGGCTGTAGCTACAAAAGCTATTTCTTTTTGTTTTCTTGTGTTCCTCTTATACAGTGCGTTCACCTTGCATTACTTTGTGTACAGCCGCCAACAGCACCACCTCTTCCCCAATTTCTGCTTTTGGATGACCTGCATTTTTACACGATCGCACTGGTGAACCACATCTCAAATGAAGGCTGTCTCAACACAGTTTGCATGTGCAGTTCGAGCCAGGCCAGAAGATTTTTCGGTTCGCCTTTTTTGTGAAGGAAAGCCACCATAGCTTTCGATTTTGGTGCGTCTGATATTACTGGTTGATGTTTCACTGAACTGAACCTGAGGATCTCGCAGATGGAAAAGCTTTAGAGCTTTATAACTATTCCGACTGTGCAGTGCATGCTTAATTTCCAGCATAACTTTGAAAATGGTAAGATCTGCATCCGTCGTCAGCCAATGAGAGCAACAAAGGCAAGCATGTGACAGCCCTCCGCAGAGTGATGATTGCAACCTCGTGACAGTATGCTGTCGCATGCCCCGCTCTGACAGTCATTGGCTGGCCGGGCCATTGATTTAACTGTTTAGCAAAGTTATGTTGAAACGGATTGTGAGGAGTCTAATCACTCAATTTTCTTGTTGCATAGACACCGATAACAAAAACCTTCAAACTTGGAGTATTGCGTCATTTGAGGGAGGAGGATTCGAACAACATCCAAGGTATATGTATGCATGGGTAGCGAAGCTTCCATAGAAGCCCACATGTCGAAAAAATGGCGGCCCATGGGGCTGCTTTAGCGCCATCTATGAGCCGTGGGGACACTTCCGGCTGAACCAAAAATAAACAGGAAATGACGACACTTCCATAAAAAACGTGACGTCATGCGTGCGTGCGGTTTGGCGCGAAAATTAAACAAAAAATAATTTTAGAGACTACAGGTAAAATGAACGACATATACACTAAAATGTCTGAAACATAGCTCCGTGTTTGAGCTTTGTTTGATACTTTTTAGAGTGTGTGTCGTTCTTTTTACCTGCAGTCTCAAGTTTTTCTTGGGATGTTTACACCTTGTGTTTACTCTATACTGGACTGTTTATGCCTTATTTATCCTTACTCTTATAATTTGTTCGAAATGTTTTTTTCTGAAGCCGACTTTGTATAGCCGACCCGATGCAGAGTAGTTTCATTTCATCGCACTATCGTGTCTTTGCAGTATGGTTAAACTCGAGCTGCAGTGTTTTGCTTTTTGTTCCGTCAGGATCCCTCGGAAATATCTGAGAAACCTTAAAGCGAATGATCCCTTACGAAATGGCATATCTGAAACTTATATAAAAAATAGAGATACAGTTATATAAAAAATTGGGCAGATCTCACGATATCAAGTAAATCAGTTTACATAAGCTTATTAAGCCGATCGCCCAATTTTTTATATAACCGTATCAGGGTCTTGTTATGGAGATATCAAGACTTTGATAACCTTGATATACAGTTTTTTTGTTCTTGTAGATTTGTTTTTAAACATGAGACCTACACTTATGCGGTTTGTGCGAGTGAGTTATACGCCCAGGGGGACATTATGTGGGTGGCTAATCTTCAATAAGTCGACTAATGATTTGAAATTCACCACTTGTTTTTTAAATTAGTCATTTTCAGAAAGACTTACAGCGCGTGGGGAGAAAGTTACCACTCGTGGAGCAGGTATAAAGTTAGTGGTGTTGGTCAGGGTGCCCGCGCAATTTTTCCGTCTCTTATCTAGCCACAGCCTCGTACCTGGTCCACCAGTGGTAACTTCAGCGCACTACTGCGCTTCACACGCGCTCAAAGTCTTTCTAAAAATTACTGATTTATGGGTTTCGGACGACGCTCAGCAAGTTTCTAATTGAAACCATATAGTTTATTTCCACTAATTAGAGTAAATTAGTGAATTTAATTAATTAGCCGACTTATCGCCAAGATTAGAAAACTACGATTGTCCCCTCGGGCGTATAACTCACTCGCACAAACCGCACAAGTGTAGTTTTCACGGCTTCTTTTAAAACAAATCGCAAGAATAAAAAAAAAAATAACACCCGGTATTTAGCATTGCACGTACGTCACATCATGACATCGAACACCGGTATCCACCATGCTGGTGGTTGACTCTTCGACCTTGCATAGCGAGAGCAATGGTAAACTGTGCCGCGCTCGGCTGTAGCGACGATCAACCCGACGTTTCGTCGGCATGAACCGCAGACAGTGTCCCTCGGGTTAGAGAAAGTATGAGCGGCAGGAGAGGGATACGCCCGCGGATCACCGAGTTTGCGGCACGCATCCTCGCAGCGGCGAGCAACTCCACTTTTCTACCGTTGCTTACGTCTTCTACGCACGCCCATGCATCAGGCTTCTAGTCCATTCAGTGTGTGGATGTCCAGTGTCTGCGTTACGCAACGCCGTTTCCCCGCTTCAAACGACTGAACAGCGCCGCGAGCTCCGGCCGTCAGGGATTGGTTTGTGCCGTCTGCGAGACGGCAATCCCTGCAAGGAGCAAAGGGGTATGTAGGCAAGCCAGTTAGGAAACATCATAATGGCGAAACCCCGAGTCAATGAGAGTTGTACGTTATTTTGATTTAATCCTTATCTTTGCAGGGTTTAGATTATGACGGTAACCCAGCGTTGTTTACCAGCATTTCGCAAATCGGGAACAATCTTTTTACAAGCGACTCGTAAAGCCGCGAGTCACCTGAAACGCGCAATTAAGCATTCTTTGTTGTTGTCCCTTCTAGGCGACGTCGTCAAAACTGGCTGTCGGCGGCATATCGTGACTCGCTTTTTCTTGTAGCGCAACCGCACCCAATGCCGGGAACATTCTGCACAATTATTCTCCCGGCCGCCAGGAGATAGACACGGCCTAATTCCTAGAAATAATATAGAAGAGTACCTTTAGAAAAACGATCTTTTGTCGCGAAGTAGGTTGCAGCACTTAAGTTGACGAGACGGGACTTGAAACGTAATCCCAGATAGGATGTCGAGACACGGCCACGACGGAATCACCACCGATACACAAAAACGAGAAGCAAGGTGTCCGTGAAGAGTCGACACGATGTAGCACAACCTGTCACTTTTAGAAACGAGCACCGAACGCATCACAAAAATTCTGGGCTTCTTTGAACTGCTGCCGCAGATATGCAACTGCAGCAGCCACAGCAAGGGCGCAGACCACACCTAACCGCAAAAAGGGGGATCCGCATCCGTAAAACCACGTGACCACGCACATCTCTGTCGCCGCCTTCTCCAGCTTAGGGGGGAGAGAGAAAAGGAGAGAAGGACAGGCCAAAACGGGAGTGCACAAACAAAGGTCTTATCTCAAAAGTGGGGAATCCCAAAACGTGCGGATTTGTCACTTGTACTCCAAGGCTGATAGTGCAGCGAATGCTATGTGTGGCCTTTGGGCTCCAGGCAGGTGCTAGCCAGGTTCTGCTCTTCATCACCAGCTTCTAGACTCGTAGCCACGTGACCCTAACCCTGGAGACACGATTGGCCTAAAACATGCATAGCGTCTACCCTGCTGTCAATACCGAGTGAACATAGAGCTTTCTGACGTCCAACTTCGAGCTGCCCCAAACTAAGTCAAGCTCTGAAAGTGACCGTCACTGAAAATGACGTGAGTTTGAAGATACTATGTTTTACGCCGCATAACCCAGATCATAATTTAAACAAAAGAAATAAGCGCGACTATTTTTTTTTCGCGCGATGTCCACAAATAAATAAATAAATAAATAAATGTGTATATATATTTTTTGAACCACGAATTTAAAAATACATGAGCTACACCTTTCAGGGTTCGCGTTTTTAAATTTCAAATATTCGCACGAAAGTGAGCTGCACATAAAAGCATACCACTTTCTGCACACACGATGAATCGCAGACGCTCGCAAGCGGATGGTTACGATGCTGGCGCGAAAGCGTTTCGTTGAAAGATGCTGCGTAGGGCGCAACGGCTTCGCAGGCGTTCGAAGGAAAAGGATTCGGGACGACGAAGTAGCGTCTTGCATCTTCAGTAAGTTAACGGTTCGTGTTTCCCCGCTCAATTTAGCGGGGAAACAATGAACTAAAATTAGTTTCCACTGCTACATTTAGCGGGAAATTGACGTCAAGTGACGTAAGTACCAATTCAACTTCTCGCTAAATTTAAGCGGGGAGGTTACTTGACGGCGACGCCGACACCGGGCTTAACTCGGAACGGTGCACCGCGAGCCGGTGATCTCAAATCCATTATTTGATTAACTCGCTTTTCCGATCTTTATGCGAACTTCAGTCATAATGTCAACACTGCCAAACATACAACCAAATTTCATTATGTCTTTCAACCTTTCAAAATGTGCAATTGGTTACACTGGACGAAGCACCTGGAATAACTTCACTTTGCAACGATGTTAACAACAATTAACCAATTATTTGAGACTCATGCAATATAGATCAATCAACTTGTTTTGGCGAGTACATATGACTTGCTGCTGACGTGACCGAAAACGGGCCCATATATCATTATCAGGGGCACATTTGCACGCGTTATATCGCGAATACAAGGCCGTATTTACGCACTTATACGGCCGCATCTGGCAGTATTAGCCCTGCCTATATGGCGATATCGCGGCGTAGCTTGCTCCCATATATTCCCTATCTGGACTACTTTTCGCAGAGAGAGAATTATCATATCTGCCCGCATATAAAGAGATATCAGGGCCGTATCTGACGATTTTCGTAACGGGATGTGATGTCAACAAAAAGAGTGAATCCAATTGCTGAGCGTGCATGCAATACACTACGAGTAACCCGGACAAGCAAGTCCTAACGTCGCAATAACAGTCGCGTTTTATTTGTTTTATGCATCTTTTCACAACCATCGAATCAGATTACTCACGAGAACTCATGCATTAACGGTAATCCGCTACTTGGTGAGCGTGCATGCAGTGGAAGAAAACGAGTAGATCGAAAGGTATGCGCTACATTATAACACAATAAGACAATGTGCAGCTTATCGGCTGGATGATGCGAGGACATTGACAGTTTATACGCAGCCACAAATAACTAAGATACAGCTACAGCGTCCCAAGCGACAGCTGTGGTCACCACTGTAATACACAGAAAAAAACTACACTTGTCTACGCAGTCCTTGGGCTAGGTACCATAATGCTGAAAAATATTTTGCCTTGCATCTGCTGATGCTGCCACACTGGAACGCAACGATTGGTCTGCATGGTCAGCAAGCCAAGTGGAGTGAACCAATCTTGGAGCCCTGGGGCATGCTGCACCTCATAAGCCAGTGCTGCTTCACAGCTTTAAAATCTCCTACATATGTGAATCCGGTAGAAGCAGACAAAATTACTCCTCAAGAAATCCGAATAATGAAAGGTCTGAATAGAACAGACGCCTACCCTGCTTTAAAAAGTACTCTGGTGGTTCCACGTACGCAGCCTCGAGCACTTGCTGCCTAGCTTTACACTTTGCTGCTGTATGAAATAGTTCAGCTTTTTTCTTTCGCGCGAACCAGGCGCCGGACTTTGAGCGACGTTGGCGACGTCAAAATTACCGCATGCCACCACGTCCCGCTGGACTCTTGCGTTGGCATGCATCGAGTGAACGTAGCTGTGATAAGCTGCAACAAAAATATAAAGAAAGGCTTTCACAAAAGCTGCTAAGTAAGGAAGCGAGCTCAACAGAGTGGAAAGTTGGGCAGTTGTTGTCCATCTTAGCTGGCAGAAACAGTGCCTCCTGTGTACTTTTACAGCGCCTGTCTGTATACTCCTTGTTTCTTGTCCTTCGTCAAGTTGTGCTGTTTGCTTGCAGTAAAGAAAGCAAGCTCCACAAATAAGAATTGGAATGGAAGGATAGCGCACAAACAATATTCGGCCACCACTTATTATGGTCCCCTAGTGCACTGTTCTCTAGTAAGCTGCACGAGTATGTGGTCCAATGAAGCCGCAGAAACCGCTCTGCAAATTTCAGTGTGAACTTAGCGAAGGAGAAGAGGTGGATGTTCTCCCTTATTTCTCTATTTGAACGCATAAAAAGGATATTCACCTTCGTTCCATGACAGGTTTATTTCAGAAGACTGGTCGTCTGGGTGACCACAGGAACTCCACCAGTTTGAGCGGCCGGAGTACTTGCAGCTTGATGAGGCTGGCGAACTCCTTCTGCAAATTTAGCGTGAAGTTAGTGATGGGATAGTAGTTGAGTTCCTTCCTGTGTGTCTATTCTAACACAACGACAAGGAAAATAACCCCTGTTCCCACTAAAGTTCCATTTCGGGAGACTGGTCGTCAAGGTGACCACAGAAGCTCCGTGAGTGTGAACTTCCGAAGTATGTGTAGCTCGATAAGCGTGGCGAACTCACACTCTGCAAATTTATGGTGAATACGCCTATTTTAACGCAAAATGTTAATCACTTCTCTTCATGGGCAGCTTTATTTGGGAAGCCTGGTGTCGGCATGGCAAAAGATGCACTGTGAATAGATATTGACGTTGATTACGTCACCAAATAAAGCATGTCATTATAAGCAGGCCTGAAATGAACTTTAGCAGTACCTCTGACCACGTTCTACCAGCTTTTGCAGGTAATCTCACCTAGTTCTTTGCAAAATGCTCAGGTCATGAAGACCATGAGGTAATGCAGTGGCGCTGGCAGTTTCTGCCACTTTACGTCAATTACAGTGAAAAGCTCACCATGCACAACTGCTGAACCTGGAGAGATTTTGCTAGAAATGTCGCCATGCTCGTCTCTGCAATAAATATATAAATTTTATGAGCCCACAGAAGCAATATATCAGCCCCATGTGGTAACTATTTTTCTAAGCATACAATCCATGCTTATTCACAAAGTGCACGGAAGGTTTAAAGGTCTGCCTACCTTTGTGGAAAGCATACTTGGCAACGCATTGTGACGGAGGTGTCCAGGCTGTGCAGAAGGCTGACTTCTCAAAATGTAAAGAGCAAACTACTCCTGTCTCGTATATGCCATGGAGTCTTCCATTGTAGACTTAGGTTGTTGCAGGAGACCAAACCCAGCTTCGGCCTGCAGACGAAGAATGTGCTATGTGCTGTAAATACTTGTGAAAAGAAAATGTGTCCAAAATAGTAGCAAACCAAAGCAAATCAGAGCAAGGACATTAACAAATGCGCGACATCAACGCTTGTGTACATCATGAAGAGTAAAAACACGATTCTTACACACAGATGCCCCACTATATGCCTGTGTTGTACCACTGATAACAACGCGCGATAATCACGGACACTCAGGCTCCCAGAGCCAGGCCGGTACAGGTAAATTTGAATACCGATGGGCACTTTTATAATGACGGAACACAACGCTGCCCAGTCAGAGTGATTTCGAAGTTAAATCATTCCTAGTATAACATATACTACGCCTTCAGGTGTAGTTTCTTGTGCACATCCAGACAACCCTAATAGTTTTAGTAAAACTAGCAAGAGCTAAGAGAAGACCCGAACAAGGGGCATGTTACTGACAGTAGCAAGTCTCCACCTTTAAGAGTCGAGGGAAACCGGCGCAGCGAGATGCCAGCCGTGCGGGTGTCGCTCAGCACACCTCCACGGAGCACCTTTCCTTGCGTATCGCGCTGTGCTCATCGTCGCAACTGGACGTTGAGCCCTTGGACGCAGTAGCGTCCAAGATCCAAGCGCACGACTGCCAAGTTCCCGCCCAAGTAACTGGGCTAGTCACGCCCGAGCAAACAACAAAACTTTCCAAACGGTGTTAACTGCCGCTAAAACAATTAAAAGCGAAGAGCACGAGGAGGCCCAAACACAAGCAAGCAGACGGACGTCAGCAGCTTCTTGTCTTTCCGCGCACCACGAGGTCTGCAAAAAACTGGAAATATCGCTATTGTTTGCCGGCTCTTTTGCTTGTGGCGTACAGAGGACGCTAATAAGAAGTAGGCATAATATTAGCAAAACAAAGACTGTTTTGAATTTTGTAGCTCGCCAAATATGATTGATAATATCTAATAATTATATTTAGCTTGTTTAAAAATGCAAATGATTATACTTCTAGTCATAAACTAATTAATTTTATTAATGTTTGTCCCCGCCTCTCCTAGTCGCGCTTCAATTGCATCATTCACGTGACCCTCCAGGTTGATGTCGCTGGCGATTTGTTTTGAACCGCTTTTTGGCCGCAGCTTCGCTACCCATGTACATATACCTTGC
>JAZHYW010002344.1:0-139579 GCA_037355805.1 Ixodes ricinus | reverse complement strand
GTGTCATTCAAATTCTTCGAGTTTCTGTCGGTCAAAAAAAAAATTAACAAGAGTTGAGTTTTGCCTGCGCTAGTCGCCGCGCAGGAACTTTCAACCATATAAAGTTGTTCTTAACGGCTGTACAACTCTAGAGCGCACGACACAAGAGCGCCGACAGTAGACGCCGCGACGTTAGAGCGCACGACTCGAGAGCGCTTGCGACGTTAGCGCGCGACTCGAAAGCGCAGCGACATTAGCGCGCGTGTCATTCCATGTTTGAATTTCCTTTTCTGCACATTGGTTCAAGAGTGGCTTGGATTGACTGCTTCGTCTTTCTTTCCCCATCAGGCAGGCAGTCTACAGTACTTCAAGCATCTGCAATGCTACACAGTAGAGGGAACGTGCCAGAGGCCTGGTTGATGGGCAGGATCGGGCTGCACCATAAAGTTCTACGCAATCGACCTCTGGGAAGCAAGCGTCTGCATGATCAAGTGTGGTTTCTTGGCAGATGATTGCCTGCAACACTGGTGTTCATCAACATATGTGGTGAATGTCTCGAGAAATATTTCTCGGATGCAAGACCCCGAACTGCACCTGGAACTCTGATGTAGCTTGTGCATGCTCTTTGATTACCTCCTGAAGACTGCCTAAAAGAACTGCTGGAGAATGGCGGCTGGGATGAAGGCGTAACAAGATGCGTCATAGGAGCCGCCATGTAGTGGTGTAGATTGTCTCAATCCCGGTGTGGCTCGTTCTAGAAGTTCCAGCAACGAGAGCGAGCAGAGGGGGAAAATGTTGCTTTCGTCGCGACGTCCCAACTTGGGGTTCCTTGAATCTTCCTCGACTGACTTGCTAATGAGCCACAGCAGAACAGGCATCTGCGGTGCCTGCCTTCCACTGCTGTAACACTGCCAGGATTGAGACCAGGGGTTTATCCATGATTGTCAATCTGGGAAGGTGTTGCTAATTCTGGGAAAGGCCTCCCGAGGGGTGTATAGCATAGATTTGTGTACTTTGAGTAGAAAGTTCTTATAGCGTCGTCCCACTAGAGTGACAAACACCAATTTTTGTCCGGCGACACCACGAAGTTTCGCGTCGCTGATGCTGTTCCACTGCAACGATCAACACCCGCAACAAGCGCCGACAAACCATCGACGACGGACAAGTTCTTGTCTGTCTATGAACTTGAAGCGCAGCAAGCAGTCCCACCGAGGAACATCTCTCGGAGACAAACTTAATTTTCTCGCCCGCTTGTGCCTTCTGTTGCTGTCTTCCGCACCCTCCTTCTACCCTTTCCTCCCGTGACTCAGTCCTTGGCGGCCACTGATTGTTCCTGCTCCCGCAGTTTCGATTCCTGGATTGCTCGTAGTGGTCGCGGGTGCGGCTTGCTTGCTAGTGGTCGTGTTGCGAAAGGGTATTTGCTGTGGCTGGTTTTGCACGCGAAAACTTGGTGCGCGATGTGGTGCTTCAGGACGCTGAAGTCTACGCCCCTGCATCAGGATTGATTCACCCATGTGCGAAGACTGACCAAAGTAAGACCGCTCACCACAAAGTAGGACACAACGTTTCGCCAGTTCCATGGGAAGCCATTCCGGCAAAACGAGAGACTTGTCATCCGTTCTGTGATTGTCCCCCGTATTGTCCCCCATAAAACGCCTGCACTCGGTCATTCGGATATGAAGTTAAAAACGTCCTCAAATCGACGCGAAATTCCGTGGCGCTCACCTGGAATGCTTCGATTGACCCAAAAAAGGAACAATTCAGGAATTCTAGTTCGGAAAGTTGGGTGTCGATTGTTGCGACTGTTTTCGGAAAGTCGCCAACGGCAAATGAAGACAAGCGGAAGCTTTAAACAAGAAATAAAGTAATTGTCTCCACTTTCACCGTGTTTGTCGGCGCGTTTTACGCCCAAAGAGCAAAACACGAAAACCGCGTTGCCAGACTCTCTGTATTTTGAAGTGTTTTGTTGACAACTCCAGTCCCACTAGGAAACAAGTTTCCTTGTCCCCGTGTTCTGCGTCGTGTCTGCCAGGTGGGATGGCGGACTCCGACAAACAGGGTGTCTGTCAGTGTCGTATGTCGCTCATTGTCGCTGTCGTCTGTCGCTGTTGCTCTAGTGGGATGCAGCTATTAGGGACTTGGCCTGGGGTATGTTAGGGGTGTGTGCGTATAAGTCGCTGGTCATGAGAGCCAGCAGCATTGCATTCGTTGTGCTCAGTGTCCTGGATCTTGTCTGGATCTGCCTGTAATTTATGGGGTCTTTAGAACTTCAGCATTACACAGTGATGACATCAGCAGCTGGAAATTGATGGGACCGAAATAAAGATGATAAAACTAGATTGTAGTTGGAGTCTATCACTAGCATGGAGAAGCTATCAATAGCATGGACTTCAGATTCACACAAGAATGTCCCTTGGGTAACAGGATTTGATGCACAAGTAATTCTGAAGATGGCTTTAATGCTTCCGTTCTAATTCCCATGGACCTCCACAGGCTGAAAGGGCAGGTGACATTTCAGGTAACTGAACAGGTCACATACCTATGTATCAAGTGCAGAGAAGGGAAGTGGACAAAAAGGCACCAGGACAAGGTCCCTATCTTATGAAACCGAGTTCTGCATGGGTTTTTATATCGTACTTCATTCTCTGGTCCTTGGGGTTAAAAAGACTTATTGGAGCAGTCCTAGCTCACCTCCAGTGCTGATCAAAGTAACACGATGTGAAATAATGACAGGCGTAAGAAACAAACAGCTTGAAACCAATTCACGTCCTTTTAATTTCACAAAACTTGGTATGCGCAAAATAGCCTAAAACTGGTACAAATGAAAGCAGTCTGTGCAATAAAACGTGAAAATACGGCAGAAAAAGTAAACACTTGCGGGGCGTAAAACCGCGGAAGAAAATCTGTTCATGGCAATCTTGTTCAGCGACAAACAAGTGTTTATTCAGCTGCGAAGCAGTGAAGTGGATATGAAGTCTGCATAGCGTTTCAGAGGAAGAAAAACAGCCAATTAATTGAGCAGTACGATTGACAGCATTGCGGGCGCTACGCGGGCGCGTAGGAAGGCGACAAGGCTTACTTTGACAAAAGCCACACGGAAAACGTAGGCACCAGCCACACACGCTGTGCAGGGCTCTCGTTCTCACTTCTTGAAATACGGTTGAAAAGCACTGCGCATTAGCACTGCCAGCAGTCCACGTATACACGGTTTCAACTACGGAACGGAGCAGCGAGGCCTACTTCATTCGAGCTTGGGTAGAGAATCGCCGAGGTTGGAGCAGTCGGACTGTGAACATCGGCATGCTCGAAACTTCTGCTACCGACTTTTATGCGCGTGACATGCGGAATAACTCAATGGGCATGCACTGGCAGATGAAACAAGGCGTACTCTACACATCAACGCGTCCGCTAAGTCACCACGGCACCGAAGTATCCGCCGGAGTGTAGCAGACGCTCCTGCCGGCGACCGGCGCAGCATGTGCGTCGCCGTCATTATTTTGTGCGGCGGTAATCTGGCCAATCAGAGCACGCCGCTCCGCGGCAGATCTGGAATGGGCAGGTTTTGGAAATACGGCTCCGGGATGGGTCGTTAGTAAAGAGCCGGGAGACGAAGTGTGCGTTATGAGTGCGGCAACTCGACTGCCCGTCGGAGCTGGTTTATTGCCTAGCCGCTTCTAGGCCATTGTTGCTATCGTATAAAGAAGACGAAGTCTGGCGGCATGCGAGACTGTGGGCCACGCGCGAGGGTCCGAGATGCGCGTGACTTGTAGATACGCTTTGGGTTCGATAAAGGACTCACGGGTGTTGGTTTGCGGCTCCGGGCTTTGACCTTTCTTTCGCCTCGGAACACGACATGGTGGCAGCGGTGGGATCATGAACGATCCTCCATCGTCTCCGAGGACCTGAGAAGCCGCACCAAACTCTGCAGTTCGACCGAACGGCCAGCAAAGAAGATTCGAGCCGCTGCTAGATCTACGCCATGACTAGCAACGCAGACGGTTCGGGGGCTTCAAGCTCCCAGGCCAGCAGAGGACCTTCCTTCTTCAACCCCTTCGCGGTCGAGCTACCGGAGAAGCTGGATTTCAGGAATCCGAGCGACTGGAAGCGATGGATCACCCGGTGGGACCGCTACCGGATCATCTCGGGGCTTCATCTCCGTGACGCTTCGACTCAGGTGAACACCTTCATCTACGCGATGGGCAGAGAGGCAGAGGATGTCCTTTCTTCGCTCGAGATGACAGCAAGATGAGCTGAACGACTACGACATAGTCAAGGCGAAGTTCGACGCGCATTTCATTCCGCGGGTGAACGTCATCTTCGAGAGAGCGAAGTTCAATTCTAGAAAGCAAGAGCTGGACGAGCCTGTGGAGGTCTTTATCACGGCATTGCACAGATTGGCGGATACCTGTGACTACGGCCCTTTACGGGACGAGCTCATACGGGATCGCATCGTCGTTGGACTCCTGGACAGGAAACTAAGCGAGAAACTGCAGCTCGATGCTAAACTTACACTGCAGCGCGCGACTACGGCAGCTCGATCATCAGAGACGGTGAAGCGCCAACAGACTGAGCTACGCAGCACAAAGACAGACGGTGACGTTCTTAGAACTCAGAAGACAGCCGAAAACAAAAAGCGAGAACAAGGACTTTCGACGTCCGAACACGTTGCCTCTCCAAGCCCTGTCTAATAATTCGCCATGGACGTGCCGATGGTGTGGCAGTTCACGGAAACACGCCAAGTCTCAATGTGCCGCAAAAGACAAGAAGTGCAACGCCTGCAAGAAGCTAGGCCACTTTGAGAGCGTCTGTTTTTCCAAACACGCTCGAGAAAATCTCAGATCGCAAGAGCACCGACAAGGACTGAACGAAGTCTTCCTCGGCGAGCTAGTACGCTCCAGCAACGGGGAAGCCTGGTACATTACAGCTAAAGTAAACAACCAGGACATCACATTCAAGGTGGACACGGGGGCGGACGTCACAGCTATCCCTCTCAGCATGTGCGACTCGACAACGTTGGCAACATTGCAGACAACAGGGACGGATCTTTATGGAGCAGGCCACACTCCGCTGAACACGCTAGGCAAGTTCACGGCAACAGTAACCTGGAATGGGCGAACTACTAGAGAAATCATCTATGTGTCCAACCAGCTAAAACACCCTCTGCTGGGGCGGCCTGCAATTCAAGCCCTTCAGGTGCTACCCAGCTTGAACGAAGTCAAAGCCGAAAGCAAGCCGGAGTATGACCACCTACGGAAAAAGTACCCCTCGCTTTTTCAAGGACTGGGGAAAATGAACGTGGAGTACAAGATCGCGCTTCACCCTGACGCGAGACCATTCGCAATCACATACCCGAGACGGGTACCCCTACCTCTGCTACCCAGCGTTCAACGGGAATTGCAACGGATGCAAGACTTGGACGTTATTGAAAGAGTCGACCATGCCACAGCATGGTGCGCACCCATGGTGGTGGCCAAAAAGCAAGACAGTTCTCTTCGTATCTGCGTGGACTACACACAGCTAAACCCTCAACTGGTGCGGGAGCGGATCATCATGCCAACCGTAGAGGAGAGCTTGGCAAGACTCGCCGGAGCTACGGTATTCACCAAACTAGATGCCAATGCCGGCTACTGGCAAGCACCACTAGCCCCAGAGTCGAAGGAACTGACGACTTTTATCACACCAGTGGGACGATTTCAATTCAAAAGACTCCCGTTTGGCATTGCGACAGCGCCCGAAGTCTTTCAGCGGGAGATGCTGAGGATCCTAGAGGGAATCCCAGGACAAGTATGTCATATGGATGACATCTTAGTTTTCGGTCGTGACAAAGGGAACACGACAAAAATCTCGAGTTGGTACTCCGCCGCCTCCACGACTCCGGAGTGACCCTGAACACCTCAAAGTGCGAGTTCGCTAAGAAGAGCGTCAGGTTTCTGGGCCACCTTCTGGACAGCAGGGGCATTGCGGCAGACCCCAAGAAAACGGAAGCGATCGTACAGATGTCGGCACCTGGAAGCTTGGCAGAGCTGCGATCATTCTTGGGGATGGTCAATCACCTTGGGAAGTTTCTTCCCGACATAGCTGAGAAAACTAAGCCACTTCGAGATCTGCTACACGAGGATGCTGGCTGGCTCTGGAGCGAGCCTCAGGAAGAAGCATTCCTTAACATCAAAGATCTCCTATGCAAGACTCCTGTGCTCACGTTCTATAAACTGGATGCACAACTTACATTGTCGGCGGATGCGTCTTCGTTTGGACTGGGGGCGGTTCTGCTCCAAGAGGAAAACGGCAAAAGACGCCCAGTGGCATACGCATCGAGAGCCATGACACCAACGGAGCAGAGATACGCCCAAGTTGAAAAGGAGGCTTTGGCCATCGTATGGGCCTGTGAACATTTTCGGACCTACTTGGTAGGAAAGGGATTCCACATCGAAACAGACCACAAGCCTCTGGTGCCATTGTTCTCAACGAAACGTCTTGACGAAATGACACCAAGGCTACAGCGTCTGAGGATGCGCATCTTTGAGTATGACTTTGCGATATCCCACGTACCGGGCAAAGAGATGTTCACCGCGGATGTCTTGTCTAGGAAACCCCTACCGACAACAGGCCACTCTACGGACTCAAGGAACACCGTGGAGATCAGTGAAACGTTGGTTCACGAGTATGAAATGCTAACAGTGGAGCTCCTTCCAGCCTCTAACTCATTTTTGTCCAGACTGAAGGCAGAGCTTTCCAAAGACCCAACCACATCAAGGGTTATGGAATATACTGCGAAAAACAATGGCCGGCAACGAACAAACTTCCTCCGAACTTAAGCAAATTCGCGAGTCTCGCCGCAGACCTTTCGGTTGTGCAGGGATTACTAATGCGTAACGACCGGCTGGTGATCACGCCTAGTCGTGGCCACCCCCTTTCACAGAAGCGTTGCAAGCCCGAGCAGACGCCGTCTTCCACTTGGTGCTTTCGTAGGGCTTCTAGGCGGGATGACCTGAACTCAGTGGCTGCTGAACCACTTCGCCAGCGAAGAGTTCCAGTGAGTCCGCCCGACGTTGGCAGTGCTGATCAGTTCCTGCACGGGGGCTCTTGACAGGGTGTCCGCCGTAGCTAAAAGTTTGCCGGGGACATAAAGAACGGTGAACTGGTAGCGCATGGGGCGGATGCGTAGTCGCTGAATTCGAGGTGGCATCAGATCGAAACTCCGCAGATCCAAGAGCGTGACGAGAGGGCGGTGATCCATTTCGACTTGAAGTCGATACCTCTCAAAAACTGGTCGAGGCGCTCGACCGCCCGGTTGACCAGGGTTTCTTTTCGGTCATGGCTGCTAGCGGGTTTCGATGGATTGTGAAGCCCTTGATACGCAGGCCACTGCCCGTCTCTCGCCGGAGGGCTGATCTTGAAGCATGACGGCCCTAAGTCCCATCAGAGACTTGCATCAGCTGAAACTACTGTTGGGTAGGACGGGTCGTACTTGGCCGAAACGAGATATGAGAGCTAAGCATGCTCTTTGGCTTCTCGAAGGCAGCTTGCTGGCTTGGTCCCCAATACCACGAGTTGCGATGTTGCAGCAGTTCTCTGAATGGCGCTGTGATGTCCGGAGAGTGTGGGATGAAGCGTCCTACGTGGTTCGCCATTCCCAGCAAGTCTTCGCACCCGCTGACGTCCGGGGGATCGGCAACTTCTGCAGAGCCTCGATCTTTTCGGGATCCGGGCTGGTTCCTCTCGCGCTGACCCAACACGCCGAGAGACTTGACTGAGGCAGCGAAACTGCACTTTTCTTGTTCAGCTGACGCCTGCCTCGTCGGCCTTTGCAGCACTTGCTGGAGTCGACGATCGTGCTCATGCCCTTTGATGCACCGAAGACGGGCATGCCTCATCGATCATGCTTACAACTCCTTCAGTCCCTCTGAATGCACGACTCATCTGACGCTCGAGATGCTCTGGCGCTGAACAGATGCCAAAGGGCAGCCTGCGGAAACAGGACCTTCCCATCGGGGTCATGAAGGTCGTCAGCTCTGACTTTCTTCAGAAAGCCTCACTTAGTGGAAGCTTGCAGTGGCGTCCAGCTTCGAGGAAACCTTTGCTTGCGAGACGTCCGAGGATGTTCTCAACCGAAGGTAAAATGTGACGCTCCCTCGGTACGACTTCGTTGAGGCGCGTGAGGTCTACGCAGATGCAATAGCCTCCTCCTGTCTTCGGAACGACGACCATGTCCGCGCACCAGTCTGTGGGGCGGTCGACCTTGCGGAAGGGCTCGCTTCGGACTCTATCTGCTTCTGGAGCTCCTCACGAACGACGTCGTGCAGCAGGATCGAGACCCTCCTCGGCACGCTTGAGCGAAGGACTTGGCACCGGGTCGAAGCCGTATGACCGTCCTCCTCCTTCAGCTCCCCCAGACCGTCGAAAAGCCTGTCTCTCACGGCACCGCTGGTGTCGCCACGTTGTCGACGAACTGAATGACGCCCAGCGCTCGTATTGCTGGGAAACCGAAAAGAGGGGTGTTGCGAAGGCATGACGTAAATGTCCTGCACGGTCGACTTGCCCTCCATTGCAGCGTTGCGGGAAACCTGCCCAGTATTTTTAGGGGGTGGTTTCCGGGGCCCGTGAGCTCACCTTCTGGTGCACGAAGCTTTCCGGTACTCCAGGGAATGAACTTGACACCACGGTCACCTCCACTCCAGAGTCCACTTTGAAGTTCACGTTGTGTCCGTTGACGGCCACGGTTTGCGAACTTAGCTCTGGTACGGGCGCCTGCCGCAACTGTGTGCAGCTCGACAGATTCCATGGATTTTTCGCAGACGGCTTCGAAGTGGGCAAGGCAGCAGCCGAACCATGCGGCCACGGCTAAACTTGTTCGTCTTTTTGATACAGGTTCTTGCTGCTGGTATCGACCCAGTCACCTACGAAGATGTCACCGGCGCGAGCGATATCTGCTGCTGCACGTCGCGAGCGCAATTGCCAGTGATAACCCTCAACGACGCTGACACTGCATCACGGAACGGAACTTTCGACCGTGGCCTTGTGCATTTTCCGGCCCTGCACGGAATTCATCGGGCAACATTGGTAACTGGACCAACGGCCACCGCCCCTCAAGCGTTCTTCGCCAGTGGGCAAGGCAGCAGCCGAACCATGCGGCCACGGCTAAACTTGTTCGTCTTTTTGATACAGGTTCTTGCTGCTGGTATCGACCCAGTCACCTACGAAGATGTCACCGGCGCGAGCGATATCTGCTGCTGCAAGTCGCGAGCGCAATTGCCAGTGATAACCCTCAACGACGCTGACACTGCATCACGGAACGGAACTTTCGACCGTGGCCTTGTGCATTTTCCGGCCCTGCACGGAATTCATCGGGCAACATTGGTAACTGGACCAACGGCCACCGCCCCTCAAGCGTTCTTCGCCAGTGGGCAAGGCAGCAGCCGAACCATGCGGCCACGGCTAAACTTGTTCGTCTTTTTGATACAGGTTAGTAAGACGCAATCTGGTTGTGAATTGAAAAGCGATTTTATGTGTTTGGTTGTGCTGCCTTGCCCAGGCGCGTTATGCGATTCTATTGCGAGTTGTTTTGACTCATTCTGCTTTATTGTTCTTCTCCTGAGCGGTGATGTGGAAATGAATCCCGGGCCGGAGATAGCTGAGCAACTGGCAGCGATTCTTGAAAATCAGAAAGCAAGCACCATAGACCTAAAGGCAATCCAAAACAAGTTAGACTCTCACATATCCGATACAAACAGAAGATTGGCTTCAATCGAAGGGAAAATCGAGTCATTGGCACAAACCGCTCAGAGGATAGAAAATTGTGAGCGTTCGGTTACTGAGCTTCACGAGGAAATTGCGTCTCTAAAGGAAACAATTGATGTTCTAGAAAACCACAGTCGACGTAACAACTTGATTGTTTACGGCGTCAGTGAAAATGAAACAGAAACAACCAATTCACTCAGAGAGGCTGTTTTAACAGAAATCTTTGAACAAAAGCTGGGAATCAAAGTGAACAGTCACGAACGTATTCATCGGTTGGGAAAAAAAGAGTGAACAAGACTCGTCCTGTCATTATACGACTGTTTGATTTCAATGAAAAAATGGAGTTGCTAAGGAACGCCCACAAACTAAAGGGCACTAGATTATCATTATCGGAAGACTTCTCGCCGAAAATTCGTGAAATACGAAAGTTGTTATGGTCGACTGTGAAGGATCAAAGGAAACCCGAAGATAAAGTGCATCTTAAATATGATAAGTTGGTAATCAACCAGGAGACGTACGTGTGGGACCAGGAAAAAAATCGAAGAACTAAACTACCTAGTCGTGAGCGGGATGGCGGGGTCGAGATAAATGACATGGTTATGCCTACTTCCTCTGGTAGAGCTAAAAGTGGGACCAAAGGGAAAAGAACTAATGTGATACCGGCATGACAAGCACAACCGCTCCAGCAACTACGTTTACTTTCTTTTAATGCCCAAAGTATTGTAAATAAAGTGACTGATTTTGAAACACTCCTTCTTGATCTTGACCCACACGTTACGTTACTGACTGAAACATGGTTGCATCCAGATGTGTTGGACAGTGAAATTATTCCACCCTCATACAGAATACTCAGGTGTGATCGACAATCCCGCGGAGGTGGAGTCGCTATAGTAATTAAGGAAGATGTAAAAGTAATTCTACTACCAGGCATCTCTAATCACGAAAGTGTGTTCTGTAAAATAGATTTTTATGGTAACGCGATTGTAATTGGTGTGGTATATCGGCCGCCAAATGCAAATCTTGTTTTTCTTGAGGATTTGTATGATTACTTGCAACGCTTTCGGGGTGGCCAAGTAAAACTTATCTTGGCAGGTGACTTCAATCTACCGCATATTGACTGGTTGAATATGAGTGCCACGGGTAGTAATGTAATGCATTCTGAACTCCTCATGAACACTGCCTTCTCATGTGACTTAGCACAAATTGTTGATACCCCTACCAGAGTCTGTGCTTCATCAAGCCATATTCTTGATTTACTTTTTGTTAGCTCTGCAATCAATTGTACCAGACTAGATGTCATGAACGGCCTATCCGACCACAAACTTGTGTTTGCCACATTTTCTTTTTTGAAGAGAACTGATAAGAATAGAACATCCATTGTTGTGCGCGATTTCAATAAGGCAGATGACGTGAGTGTTTTAGATTACTTAGAAACGCATTTGGATGATTTCTCTGTACATGAGGATGTGAATGTTTTGTGAGGTAAATTTAAAAAATTGTGTTTTGATTGCATAACGAGGTTCGTTCCAAACAAGATAAAGAAAAAGAGAAATAATCCATGGATTACAAGAGAAATAATTCACATCAAGCGCAAGTTAAAACGGATGCGAAGATCACCTCGGCGCCCGGAAATGAAAATTAATCTACTAAGCAGTCAGCTTAGGGGTACAATTAAAAAAGCTAAAGATGACTTTTTTTCTGTAACACTCGGTAATTTTCTGAGGGATGCACCATCTAAATTCTGGAGGTTTTTGTCTGGAAGCAAGTCCAATCTTATGTCTTTAACTATTGATGGCTCACAGGTCACGGATGCTAAAGCTATTGCCGATGAATTTAACAAATACTTCCAGTCAGTTTTTACAAAAAAGACACCAATCATAATCTTCAGCCTGAAGGTTTCGCTTCATCAATGACGGATTTGAATGTATCTCAAGAAGGCATATTTAATTTACTACTTAACCTTGATGTTAAAAAGGCAAGTGGTCCAGATGGTATTCCCAACGCTTTTCTGCGTCGCTATGCTGAATGGGTCTCGCACTACTTGTTCGTCGTCTTTAACGCATCGTTATCACAATGTAAGCTTCCCTTCGACTGGAAAAATGCTCGCGTCATTCCTATTTTCAAGGCAAATGACCCTTTGAGCGCGACAAACTATCGTCCAATATCGCTGACGTCGACAAGTTGCAAATTGTTAGAGCACGTGGTCTGTCGGCATCTTACCCAGTTCCTAGAAGAAAACAAGTTGTTATCAGACGTTCAACACGGCTTTCGGCGCGGAGCATCAACTGTAACGCAGCTGGTTACTACGTGTCACGACTTTGCGCTTGCAATCAATAACAGAGATCAGGTTGACGCAGTCTTTTTAGACTTTGCCAAGGCCTTTGACAAAGTGCCGCACAACAAACTCTTGCAAAAGCTTTACGCGATTGGAATTAACAGTAAACTTATCGATTTTATTAGATCTTACCTAGACACTCGCGTTCAGTATGTACAAATTGATAACCACTGCTCGGACACACTACCAGTCACGTCGGGGGTACCCCAAGGATCAGTTTTAGGACCTATTTTATTCTTACTATATGTCAACGACATCGTAAGCGCTCTTGACCCTGAAATTAAAGTTAAACTTTTCGCTGATGACTGCGTTTTATACACCACAATAAAATCACAAGCCGATCAAACTAGACTCAACAACAATCTAAAAAATATTTTAAGTTGGTGTGAAAACTGGGGAATGGTATTAAATGTTAATAAGTGTTCTGTCTTGCGAGTATGTAATAAAAAATCAGTCTTGAAGTGTTCATACGTCATGGGAGGGGAAGTAATTAAAGAATTATCGTCAGTTAAATACTTAGGTGTTACAATTACAGAAGGCTTGAGTTGGAACGAACACATTGATAATGTTTGCTCCAGTGCGCTCAGAGCCCTATGGGCCCTCCGACGTAAGCTCTCAGGAGCCCCGAGGCAGGTGAAGCTTGCAGCCTACAAAAGTTTGGTCAGACCTTGTCTAGAGTATGCTTCATGTTTATGGGACCCCCACACTACGAAAAACATATCTAAACTTGAAAGAGTGCAGAGGACTGCAGTCCGATTTATTTGCAACCGGTATAAAAGAACGGACAGCGTGAATGAAATGATCAATTTCCTTGGACTTGAAACGCTTCAAACCCGGCGCTTAGAAAAGAGGTTAAAACTTTTGTACTTGATATATAACGATTTAAATCACCTAAAACAGTGCCCTTACGTAACCCGAGTATCACGCGCAAATACTCGTTTTAACAATGGCAAAATGATTCGGGAGTTTCGTGTGCATAATGATACGTTTAAATTTTCATTTTTTCCCAGGACAATAACCGCATGGAACCAGCTGCCAAAAGATGTAGTAGAAAGTGCCAGTGTCGAAGAATTTATTTCAAAGTTGAAAGTTGTGCTCATGTGATTGTTTTGTAATGTTTTTGTTCTTGATTTTTTTTCTTTCAAGTTTATTTTGTCCTTAAGTCTTGCAGCTGGTATTGATATCTTCTCGGTGTTGTATATCATGTTTATATTGTTATGCTCACTCCTGCTTGGACTCTAACATGAGTCTGCAGTATTTATAAAAAAAAAAAGTGTCCAACTCTCTTGCACCTCCTGCATCTTGCCTCTTTTGCTGGAGAGTCGGAGCGGGGGTGAGGTGACCTGCCGCAGAACCTGCAGCGTCCGTCGCTTGAGCAAGGCTTGGGAGTTTTCGTTGCGCCGTCTCCCGACAAGTCGGAACGCCGTCGTGACTTCGGAAGACGTTTTCGGACTTTTGCTTCGGAGACCACAATGGCAGGATTTGGTTCCTTCTGGAAAACTTCAAAACGGGCCTTCACGGCGTCTTTGTGAATACGGGCCCAAAGTCTAGCGTCTTCGAGCGTGAGCCTTGGCGTGCGACATAGCTTGTCTACCAGCTTAGAGTCCAGAAGACCGACGACGAATCTATCGCGGACGAGGCGTTCTTCGACTTCCGCGGGGGCGTAATTGCACTTTTTGACGAGCGTACGTAGCGCAGTGTAAAAGTCGTCTACTGACTCGCCTTCAACCTGGAGGCGACGGTGGAAGCGCAAGCTTTCGTAGACTTCGTTGACCGGGTTAATGAAGTGGTCGGTGGAGCTTCGTCTTCACCGCCTAAAGAAGCACCAGTCGTCCTTTGTCAAGGCCAACGTGTCCAAGAGTCGTCGAGCCTCACGAGAGCCCATGGCGTGCACGCAATGTCCTGACTTGTACTTCGCCCGGCGCCTGGTAGAGCCCAGAAGTGTAGCAGTAGTCGTCGAAAAGGAAAGCCCATTCCTTCCACTCGCCGGGGTTCGAAAAGTCGAACTCCGGAGGCAGCTGGATACCGGCGGCGCAGAGACCGCGTAGGCTTAGCGTCTTCGTCAGCCATGGCGGGCGTTGCAGGATGCGCCACGTCGACGGCTCACTCGCTGCGTCGCTTCTCTGGGACGGATCCCACTTCTGACACCATGTCTCGCGGGGAAGGAGCGACCAGCCACACCGGAGTCCGAACCCAAGTGTTTTATTATCATTTCTCTCGAACTGAAGATAACGCCGAGCATGCGCACTAGCATAGACGCGTCGCCGCGGGGCTCGCGAGTGAAAACTGTCGTGCAATCACTACAGAAGAGGCGACTGACTGAATCATCCTGGTCGGGTCCAGCCAGAACACCCGTCTACGAGAAGCAGGGGCCGAAGTGGTGTATTGCCTCGCCCGGGAGACCCCGAAGGGTCCAAACGTACCCCGGGCTTACCTCAACCGCAAGGATCCCCTTTTCCCCGGACACGGGTACGCCACGCGCAGCCAGACGTGAGTGGGCGAACCCACATGGCTCGGGGTTCGTAGTGACGCCACTCTCCAAGCACCAACTATGAAGTAGGTGGTTCTTAAAGGGCAACTCTGCTCAATTCCAAAAAATTTAGGCTTACATGTGATTCCATTTTAGAAAGCACTACTAAACAGCTCTACGTCTTCGGATTCGGGAAATGTGGAATATTATTAGTGTGATCTTAATTTAAACATCAGCTGACACCGAAACCGAAACTTCGGTTGCATCAGGCAACATTGGCCTCGTGTCGTCAGAGTCATGGCCACGTCACGTCAAACCACGTGGTCTTGTGACGTTCGTGGGGGCGAGAAACAGAACACGCGACGCGGGTATGGTGGCCCACGTGGCTGGGGTCCGTGGTGACGCTACTCACGAAGCACCTAGCACCTAAGGTGCAGGCGCCCCCTGTGGGGCTCGGGGTCCGTGGAGTCTCCACTCTCTAAACACCTGCTTTCACAGGTGCCCCCTGCGGGGTAGACAGATGGACGGACGGACGGACATGGCTAGGCCCTAAGGAGCTTCGCCCCTAAAAAAAAGTTTGGCAGCGCGCCGCATTTATTAAGCGGCGGCGGCGGCGGCGTGCTGGCTCTTAGGATTTCGGCGGCGCAGAGCGGCGAGAGCAAAACAAACAGAAGGCGGCGGCGCAAAGGTCTACCGGGTATTCAGTTGCTCCACTGTTGTCTGATAATTTTGTAGCGTGAGCTACACTGGCCGAGGTTGAGCAGTTTCGCGTGGCTCGCATAACAAGCCGTGCTCCGTGCTGCGCAAGCGCGAGGAGCAGTGATGTCACACGGTGCGCAGCTGGCGCGCCGGAGACGCCGCCGCCGCGCGCGCTTCGCCGGTCCGCGCATGCGCGAGACAGTGACGTCACACGGCGCACAGCTGGCGCGCCAAAGCCGCCGCCGCCGCCGCGCGCTCCGCCGCCACCGCGCGCGCCTCGCCGGTCTGCACATTCCAGAGGAGTGACGTCATAGCCGCAGCAGACGCACTGGCGCCGCCGCGTGCCCAGCGGTCCACCTCCATTGCGCAGTAGCCAAGTCTGACGCTGCATCGGACCCGCTTGATAGCGCCTTTCGTTTTGTGTGCATAAGCTCACGCTACGTATATCCTGGCATAGCCGAGCTAAGCCACCGCAATTTTCTTAAAAGGCAACTGTGCTCAATTCCGAAAAATTTAGGCTTACATGTGATTACATTTCCCAAAGCACTACTAAACAGCTGTACGTCTTCGGATTCGCAAAATGTGGAATATTATTTGTGTAATCTTAATTTAAACATCAGCTGATACCGAAACCGAAACTTCGGTTGCGTCAGGGAACATTGGCCTCGTGTCGTCAGAGTCATGGCCACGTCACGTCAAACCACGTGGTCTTGTGACGTTCGTAGGGCCGAGGAACAGGACACGCGATGCGGGCAGGTCGCTTCGGATGTCGTGGACGGTGATGGCCAACACCACCTAAAGGAGAAGGCCAGAACACCCTCGTCTGACGTCACGGCAGCAGGCTGACGTGCGCCGCGCTGTTAGCCCCAAAGCGAACACAAGCGTCGCTGCGGTCGCCGCGCCTTGATTGGATGAGGTGTACCGTGACGTCAGAAGGAGAACTCCACTCCGCGATCTCGCATCAGCTCGCTTCCCAGCACCGGTTTCCTGGTTTGGCGTTGTGTGCCGCAAGCTCTTCGAGGAGCTCTTCGAGGGCCTTTGGATGGTCGGCAAATTAGCTCGCGACCCCGACCCTGCGCTACCACTCTGCATGCGCTGGTTCGCAGACGTTTTAAAGGCCCTGCGTCTGATTGTCTTTGAAGTGCCCGTGGAACAGGGTTGTTTTACATTAATGTAGCTTCTTCGTGAATTAATTATATAGTTTATACACGTATGCAGGCATATTTCTTAGAAGATGCACAATTACTGGACAATAGTTTGTATGGTAGCAGCAAAAACGGCCGAATTCCCCCAGTTGCCTGTATGCTTCGTATTGAAGTGCCCAAAATATGCACAGCAATAGTACCGTAATTTGGAATGTTTATACTTTTTCCTGACATTCTTTATTCCAGCCTTAAGTATTCGGAAAATACACCGTTCAGTTTGAATTGTCATTTCCAATTAAAAGAGACACTCCTGCGGGTACCCAAAAGCTTCCTTAGCCTCCAAACTCCCTACAGCTAGACTCTCCGACAACAGAGGAAAACAGGAGGAACAGCAAGCACTCGAACGGCTGTCCAGTGGTAGATGCTGCACATAGTAGCAGAAAATGTGGAACCTGCGAAGGGTGACAGTAGGGAGAAGCTTCAGGTATTTTAGCTTCAGGACAATTTGATTTAGGTAGAATCTCAATTTTAGAGCTTAAGGGGCTAATAACGAGCTAGACATCTTCGCTTACGTTTGTTATACATTACCTGAGGGTTGACAAGTCCACAGATACCACCCGTGTAGTCCATTGAAAAACTATCCGAATCCAGCAAAGGTAAAATGCGAGCAATGTATGCATATAAATGTTCCTTTTTTAACTTTGCCCTTGCACTTGGGCTGTCTTACTTGCGATTCTCTCCCCATGGCCCAGACTCTATTTAGCATGATGCGCGAGCAGCATGCAGCTTTTCTTCTTCGGGGATCTTGTTTAAAAAAGAGATACAAAAAAAATAGTATACATAACCTGACAATTCATTCAGACAATCAGCAACATTTATTCTGTGAGATGTAAATATATAGTGATGCTCTTGCGATTGTGGCCATATTTCTTTATTTTCATATACCAGCTGTGATTCATGCGTTGGCTGCCCTGTCAACCATGCTTAAAATGTTGGTTGAAGTTTCGCCTGTAGCTACGGGCCATACCTCAATAAAGCCACATATAAAAATTTACACGCCCTACGAAAAACACCGAAAAGAAATTCGATAGAAATGAGCGCGCCGACAGCTAGCGTCGTCACAGCCTCTACAGGGCAAGCGGGGCGAGTCGGGGAAAAATTCTCTCCTCGCCGTGACGTCACCCAAATTCGCCGTAAGGGGGCGCCACGCGAACTTCTCGGGGCTAATAGAGCCGAGCTGAAGCCTTCGCGCGTCGCTTTTACGTCGTAGAAACGCGGGTTTTCGCACTTTATTTTTTATGAGCTAACATGAGAGCTGTGAACGCCGAGTGATTTAAAGAACAAACTTAAGAACGCAGGAAAATTATTATAACCTACAATTATTGTAGTGAAATACAAGTGATATCTTGAGACAGATGTTATTTTTAAGCGAAAAAATGGGTGGCGTAATTATCTCTGAACGACATGGGAGTTGTATAAAAATTCCTATGAAATGGCAATAATCGAAGCGGTGGGACCAGATAAAATTAACTACAGTAGAAATCGGGTAAATGATGCAGAAGCATTCATTTCATTTCATTTTATTCACCTCAAAGGCATCAGAAGTTGCATTACATGAGGGAAAATTCAAAAATAAAAAGCAAAAAAAAGTCAGAACATAAAAAATAGACATTAACAAGTAAAAATCACACACACAGAAAAAAAAACGCTTATTAGCATGTTATTGTTATGATGCAGTTTTACAAATCAAGGTTCACAGTTACATAAATGGATGCACTTGTTTTTAAGTGAAATGGGATATCGCTCAGTTACAATCACCAGTCAGTCACCAGTCAGTGATACAAAGTACTAAGGGAGAAAAGAGGGAAGTGTTAGAACGGCACTGAAATGGTTCAATCTTTCAGGAATGATCTCATCTGGATTATATAAAATTGGCAGCCCGGCAGTAAGTAGATTGAAAATCGGAATCTGAGTAATATACATCTTCAAATAAACACAATCAGGAAATTTTTCGTATTTTTTCTAGAGGGGGAAGATTTATGTAAGCTTTTAAAGCGGAGACACTAGTTTCGGATGAATAATCGCTGCATATAAATCTGGCTGCTTTGTTCTGAAGATTCGAGCCTCGAGATTAGGTAATTTAGGTGTGGATTCCAAATTATGCTTGCATATTCTAATTTTGGGAGGATAAATGTTTTGTACGCGAGTAATTTTGTTTCAATGGGAGCTAGATATAATGTTCGTCTAATGAAACCAAGTGCTTTTTACTGCACTATTTGTTATTTGCTAGATGTGCTCGTTCCATGATAATGTGTCTCTAAAATACACGCCCTAATACTTGTACGATGATGAGTGTTCTAGTGGTTGTTAAAGTAATGAGTATTGGGTTAGTGTTTTAGTGAAAGATTTATTTACGGACATTTGTTTGCATTGACGAGTGTTAACGTTCATCTGCCACAGGGAGCACCATGATGATATCGTATCTAAATGTCCTGGACAAGAGTGTGATCATTATAGGTGTATTAATTTTCCAGTAAATAACGCAATCATCAGCGAATAGTCTAACTGCCTAGTTAACTGATGATGGTAGGTCATTGATATATTCGATATATATCATCATATATATATATTATATTGTCAGGAAGAAAGAAGAAGCGGGACTGAGACGGCAGTGCCCGCGCTGAGCTTTCTCGGATCTGCATCGACCGGTTACCGTGGACCCACCATCTTATTCAAAATTCATTCATTGTATTAAACCCATCCATCCATCCAGAGCCTTACAGGTTGGTGGAGGTCAGCGGTTTCCTACCCCTCGCCGCACCTCGCCACCCCCAAACCTGGAGCTACGCAGTGGACAGACCACCCAACGCCGCCCATGGCTAAGAAGGTAATACGACCGGAACCCGCTCTGCACCCGCTGTGACTATAAAACATCGACAGCGAGACCCTCAGATATTCACAGGCTCTCCTGACTCAGACGTGGATGACTGGCTGAAGAACTACGAGCGCGTCAGTCACCACAACGGATGGCACGACTCCTTCAAGCCCGCCAATATGGTCTTCTTTCTCAAAGACACATCGCTCCGATGGTTTGACAATCACGAAGAAACCATCAATTCTTGGGAAGGCTTCAAAACGGCGTTTGCGGACGCTTTTGGTCAACCCGAGCACCGCAAAGAGAAGGCTCGAGACAAACTACAACACACAGATACCACACTCTAAGAAAAATGGAGGAAAAAAGTAGCAACGGCGGGTCTTCCTCCCTTTCTACTGACGCGCCCCCAAGCGGACACGAGAAAAAGGGAGGAACGAGACGTTTTCCTCCTTCTCAGGCAGACGGGAGAAAGCTTTCGCCCTCCCGACGCATCTTCTTTCGGTTTCGTTTTTCGAGCAGGTTGCGCACGTTGTTTAATAAATGCTGTTGAGTTGATTGAGCTTCAGCGGCAGCGAAGGCCGCCTGTAATTCCGTCTTCTAGTCCAAACGTGCAGAACATTAAGGTTGCATTGACGTTTTTATCACTAATTTTATCAAACGAGCAAACGAAGCCGCTAGAAACAGCGAAGTTCCGGAGCAGTGCTAGCAACGCCGCGTACACTGGGTAAGATGGCCGTCTCCGTATTGCGGGTAGAGGGTGTCGCGAACCGGCCGAGGTTCGAGATTCGACCAGGTTCGACTTTTTCGAACTTTTAGTGGAATGTTCGACGAACCTTGTATTGAGGTTCGACTCATGTGCGCATGCGCGACAGGCTGGCCAGTTGGCTTCGGATTGGATGGTAATGGCTAAGGAATCATTTAAGGGCAGCGCTTATTGGTTATTTCAGTTAATACACTACAAGAAGTTAAGTTATTAACTTCCTCAGTGATTAGACTTGGTTTCTTTTAATTGCAACTGTTCATAAAATAAAATAACCCTTTGCATGAAAAAAAAAATTCTCAAAGCCTAGACATGCTTGTATTAAGGTCTGGCCACAGTGTCCACGAAGTCGAACCGGTCGAATCTGGTAAAAGTCGAAGGTTCGTCGAACCGGTTCGACAGTCGAACCACAAAGTTCGACCTAAAAATCCGGTTCGACAAAAGTTCGCGACACCCCTAATTGCGGGTATTGCAGGACTCACGCGGAGCTACAGTAGCGAAACCACGCGGAAATATGTCGACGTTTTCGACGTTATGGAAATCGCAGGAACTGCGTCCGAGACAGGCAGGTTTTGCTGCCGGCTGCCCGGGTGTTTTCCGTGCTGAGTTCGGTTCTGTTTTCCGATGCCGAGTGCAACCGGCGTTCAACGTGGCTTCTGTATTCGTGCGTGTCAGCAACATAGCAGCAACATCGTGATGGCAGTGTTGTGGGTTGTGAACAGAAGACTGGAATTATCGCCGATGTGACCGTGTGTTCGCGTATCAGTGGTGTAATAACAAGATGAGATGACGTAAACTGTCGGGCATTGATGCCGCTGGTCGGGCCGTGATCGGAGGGGCGGGGTGTCGCAGGTGGACATTCCGCTTTACATTAAAACGTTTAATACCACTTGAGGGATTAGGTGCAATCGATCGACGTGCGGATTGCGGATAGTCATGTTGGAATGCTGGTCTGAACAGTAAGCTCCTATCGTACAGCGGCCAATGTGACTGTCGGTTGTCTCGTCTCCGAGAGCGATTGCGCTCTGGGGAAAGGACTGAATAGTACGAAATCGTGATGGAAAGTGCGTATATTTACAGTGTGGTATTTTAGCATTAAAAGAATAGGTAAAATCGAAAAAAAAGCTACCTTTTATTTTGCTGTTTAAATATACTTAGGTTCCTGGAGAAACTGCCCTCCAAGTGGCGCGCTAGGATGAGCGCTAGAAGCTTTCGATTTGCCACGGCGTAGCTCCGTACACTTAACACCTGCCGCAAGTCGCGGCTTTGACTGCATTCAAGTTGATCGAAAAGCGATTTGTCAGCCCGTGAAGCATCGCTTCCAGCTGAGTGAATATCCGCTCTACAGAGATTAATTCAAGATGGCAATTGCAGCCTTGCGCGAACAGCACAAATAGAAAAACAAACACTACAATAGAAATACAGGCTACGACGTGCCGTGCGGGGAAACAAACTCATGGCTTCGAACCGCATTGGAGCGGCTTGATTTATTGGTTTTCAAATAATTACGGGATGACCGAGCGCTTGCTTTTAATAAGAGATTCATCCCCTGAGCCATTCAAAATACTCTCAGAGGTATGCCATTGCTGGGAAAAAATCAACATGCTGGGAATATTTTTTGTTGCTTATTCAGTCACCGATAAATTCCGAACGTTCAAAACGACCAGTATAAAAGACGGAAACGCAGAGCTCGGGCGTAGTGTTCGTGTTAGTGTGCTGTTGGTATTGATGTTTGTGTCTGCAATGTATGATGTATGTGCTCAATGTATGTTCACCTGATGCTTGTAGTATGCGTAGTGTGTGTATTGTAGAGTTCCCGAAGATCCTGAAGCGCAATGTTAGCCTGAGGAAATAAAAATATTTTTGTAGAACATGAATTGGGCTGTACCTAGCGCCACCTAGCTTAGCTACTTGCAATTACTCTGCTTGACCCTGCCATCTTGTGGCAAGCGATTTAACCTTCTTTCACGCTACGCGACAAACAGCGGCTTCGAGTTTGTTCTTTTGAGAGCGGCTTTTCGTTTCGCGGAGTGAGTTTGCCATTCCTCCGTGATGTGCGGTTGACGAAGGAATTGTGACTCGAGGAACACCAAAGGTAAGACGTAAAGTGCGCGAAGTTAACTAGGTATCGGTTGTCTCCGTTTAACATCGCAGTGCTGTCGACGAGAAGACTGAGGAACTGCTTTCGAAACGCAAGTTTCTGTACCTGTGGGGGAATCTGGCTTCGGAAATAAACACAGTTCGCGGAAAGCTCGTGTTACGCTTTTATTTGCTGGTCCTCTCGTCCCGTACAAGAGACGCAGCGTCCTCGTTAAGCCTTATTGAGCTCGTTCGCTCGATTCAGGGCCGCCATAATGAGATGCAGGCGACGGAGGAACTAGTTGCTCCCCTGCTTCAGGGACGAAAGTTTCTCCCTTTCTGAAGGAACATAGGTTACAAGACCGTTCCTCCCTAAGGAGGACTATCGATACCCTTTTTCTAAGAGTGCAGTCCACAGCAGAATCGTCAACCGCCTACATCGAAGATGTCCTCCAACTTCGTCGCCGAGTCGACCCCGAGATGAGCGAAGATGACAAGATCCGCCACCTATTCAAAGGGCTCTCACAGGAATTACTTTCCATCGTAGCCCCAAGTCTCCGCCGACCGTGGCTCAACTAGTGTCTGAATGTCGGAAGTACGAAGAGCTCGACAACGCGCGAATACTCAAGAGGCCGTTCGAACGCCTTCCTGAGGTGTCTCTTGCTTCGCACACCGACACAAACCTCTCGAACCTGATACGTACAATCACCCGCAAAGAACTAAGATATTTGCTTGGGCAGCAGCGCACACCTTGGCCTGCATCCCAGCCATTCAGGTGAGCGCCACGACATCAATCAGCTATCCGAGATGAACTTCGCTCTAGCTTTAGAGCCCCCGACGCACAGCACTTCCCCCTATGCTCCCGCCGCACACCCGCCAACACCCCTGTGCGCATACCAGCAACTTCCACCTTCCTATGCAGCTATAACCGCGACAATCTCCCCAAACACGCCGTCAAGCCGATGCCTGGAGGACCCCATGACAACCGACCAATATGTTTTTATTGCCACGTTCCCGGCCACGTGCTCCCAGACCAACTTCAGAAAATGGACTCTCTACTCCACTCTTACGAAGACATTTTCGACTTCAGCGCCCAAACGTTAGCCCGAACGAAGCTTGTCGAACATAACATTGATACCGGTAACTCACACCCAATTCGAAGCCGACCGTACCGAACCTCTGCCGCGGAACGTCGAATAATTAAACAACAAATTGATGACATGCTAGAAAAGGAGTGATCGAGCCTTCTTCCAGTCCTTGGTCGTCCCCCGTCGTCCTTGTTCGAAAGAAAGATGGCACCTGGCGCTTCTGTGTGGACTATCGCCGCCTCAACAAAGTCACGGAAAAAGACGTCTACCCCCTGCCAAGAATTGACGATACACTCGACACGCTACAAGGCTCGTCCTACTTCTCATCAATGGACCTTCGAAGCGGTTACTGGCAAGTTCCTCTTGCCCCTAGTGATAAACCTAAGACCGCCTTTATAACGTATGATGGCCTTTACCATTTTAACGTTATGCCTTTCGGGCTTTGCAATGCGCCTGCCACATTTGAGCGCATGATGGACGCTCTACTTCGTGGCTTATCTTGGAATATTTGTATCTGTTATCTCGACGATATTGTGGTCTTTTCTCCAACATTTGAGGAACACATCTCACGACTCCGCACAGTTCTTGAATGCATTCGTACTGCTGGACTCCAATTGAACAGCAAAAAGTGCATTTTCGGCGCTCAGGAAATCAAAGTGCTCGGCCATCTAGTCAGTGCCGATGGAGTACGCCCAGATCCTGAGAAGGTACGGGCCGTATCAGAATTCCCTGTCCCACAAAACGTCAAACATGTGCGGACATTTCTAGGCTTATGCACCTACTTTCGAAAATTTATTCATCGATTTTCTCACATTGCTGAACCTTTAAATCAACTGCTACGCAATGGCATCTCTTTTCGATGGGGCCCAGACCAACATACGTCATTTGAACACTTAAAAATGCGTTGACCACAGCCCCTGTTCTTGGTCACTTCGTCGAACGTCAGGACACCGAAATTCGAACCGACGCGAGTGGAGAGGGAATAGGTGCTGTTCTTGCTCAACATCACAACAACCAGCAGCGTGTCATCGCATATGCTAGCCGAACCCTCACGAAAGCCGAACGCAATTTTTCAACAACAGAAAAGGAATGCCTAGCAGTTATCTGGGCAATTTCCAAATTTCGTCCTTACTTATATGGATCATCCTTTCGTATTGTCACCGACCATCACGCGCTACTGCTGGCTTGCCAGCCTAAAAGACCCATCAGGACGCCTTGGCCGCTGGTCCTTGAAACTCCAAGAATACCGCTTTACCGTTGTATATAAATCAGGCAAGCGACACCTCGACGCCGACAGTCTATCTCGGTGTCCTCTCCCCAACAACGCGCCCCTTTCTTATGAGCATCACACAGCAGACATTACGGCAACCCTTCATAATCTCGACATGGCATCAGCGCAGCTCACTGACAATTCTCTCAGGCCACTGATTCATTACTTGCAAGGTTTCACAACATCTTGCCCTCAGTATGTTCACCGACGTGCCCGCCTCTTTTCTCTTCGAAATAACGTTCTCTACAGACGCAACTATGAACCCCAAGGACGGCAATGGCTTCTCGTAGTACCCCGTCACCTACAAAAAAACATAATTCAAGCTAACCATGACGATCCCACCGCCGGGCACCTCGGATTTTCTAAAACGTACTTTCGAATTCGTGACAAATTCTTCTGGACCGGCATGCAGCGAACAATTAACAAATATGTGCGAGCCTGCCACTTATGCCAAACTAAAAAACGACCCACACAACCGCCTCCCGGACCTCTCCGGCCAATTTCTCCACCCCGCCAACCGTTTCAACGCATTGGAATTGACTTCCTTGGCCCTTTTCCTCAAACAAAAACAAGAAATCGGTGGATAATTGTAGCAGTTGACTACCTAACACGATACGCCGAAACAAAGGCGCTCCCAGCAGCTACAGCCCTTAATGCAGCAGATTTCTTTCTATACAACATTCTTCTAAGACACGGCGCTCCTCAGTCCATTATCACGGACCGAGGAACACCCTTCATGGCGACCCTTCTTCAAGAAGTCTGCCGCCTCGCAAGCACGATTCATCATATAACCACTGCCTACCATCCACAAACGAATGGATTGGCAGAACGATTCAATCACACCCTAGTCGATATGATTTCGATGTACCTTACAGATGACCAGGATAATTGGGACGCTATTCTGCCATACGTAACATATGCCTATAACACCAGCCGGCAGGCTACTACAGGATTTTCGCCCTACTATCTTTTATATGCACGGGAACCGATGTCCACCATTGACACGCTGTTGCCGTACATTGATGACACTTCTCTCGACACATACCTCCAAGATGTCCTTTCCCATGCTGAAGAAGTTCAACAGCTCTCACGCATTCGCACCCTGCAATCTCAACAACAACAGATCATTCGTCACGCCGAGCACCACCCTCCCGTCTCCTACAATGTTGGCGACGAGGTTCTTGTCTGGACACCTTCTCGTCAAACTGGAAGGTGCGAAAAACTTGAGAAACGCTTCAAGGGCCCATTTCGAATCTCTCGTAAGCTCTCCTCTACGAACTACGAAGTCACACCTGTACATCCACTGCACCACCACCACTCTAAATCAACCGATATCGTCCACATTGCGAGACTCAAACCCTACTACCGTCAAGTCCCATAACATCTGCGGCCGGTGGACCGGCCTTTTCCCCGAGGGACGTATACTGTCAGGAAGAAAGAAGAAGCGGGGCTGAGACGGCAGTGCGCGCGCTGAGCTCTCTCGGATCTGCATCGAACGGTCACCGTGGACGCACCATCTTAATCAAACTTCATTCATTGTATTAAACCCATGCATCCTTCCAGAGCCTTATAATATATATATATATATATATATATATATATATATATATGTGTGTGTGTTAGAAACAATAGAGGCAAGAGTACACTACCCTTAGGGACAGCTGATGCAACACTAACGAGACCCGAATTGCCAGACAAGTGTAAAACTGCTGGTCTCTTGGCTTCTGAGATATCATAGTTTGAAAATCGATTGCACATATTTTGACAAACTTTTCCTAGACCGTGATATATCTGTATAGGTTCAGCAATTCAATGCACTCTGTTTGTTCAAATATAGCACTTATTTTGCAGCAACCTATCGGGTTGCTACATTGAAAATACACCTGTGACCTGTTTCTTGGCAATGTCATAATGTGAAACTATCTTCGCAACAAAAGTACCGTAATACCCGAGCGTTGCCCCATATGCTGATGTACTTCGACAGTACGAGTCTGCGAAACGACAGAGGTATGTTAGGGCGGCTAAAACAAGTTTTGTACGCAAACGGAGGTGGGTATGGGAGCTTCATATTCAAAAATTGCTTGCATTCACAATACACAATGGAGTCGTAAATAAGAAATTGGTCACATTTGAACACTGCAAAACGAGCCTCTCCGTATCTATAGATTCTGCAAGTATTCGTATTGAAAAAAATATTGTACACGTGCACCTTAGATGCTGTAGATTTTGTGACATTGAGACACAATACCTGTGCTGCATGTCGGCATTTAGGCTGTAGCACCACAAGGATATCCAAGAGACTGCTACAATGACACGGACTATCTGCACACACACACACACCACACACAGACGCACCGACTTCATAGAACAGTTGCCTTGGCATGGGGACGAAGCGCATGCACCTTGCTGGCCGGACAGGAACTAATTTATTTAGCCTTGAGCCTTAGCTTTTTTGCTTAGGCGTTGCGCTGGCTCCCACAATATTGTTGTCAACTTGCAACAAACGTTTCTCAGTTGGATATTTTCACTGCAGTCCAACACATGCTTCAGCTCAAACTCACAAGGAGTTCATCATCACAGGCATCAGACATACTCTTCCTCGGTCTGATTTCGCCTCTTGACATCAGTGACGGTTCGCAGCGAGTGTCCTTGATTGCAGAGCTTCAGCTTTCCGTTTGTTTTGTTTGACATTCTTGGCGTTCATACGAACGTTCATCTTGCTACAAACATTTCACAAGAAAACGCTTGTGGACTTTCTTGTGACAATACGGGTTTCAAAATGAGCTCACTCGTATGTTAATTTTCACAGGCGTCGAAGTCGGAAGTCTTCTTTTTGGCGAGTAGTTTCATTATGAGACATGTAACAAGTCGGCACTGGCTGGGCATCACCAATTGGTGAACATAGTTGTGTTCTACAGCATTTACACCAGGAAAAACAAGCCCTTCTATAATCGCGTTTCATCGCGAGAGCAGTCTTCCTATGCGAGTAAACTATAGCCAACTTGTTTCGTGCTGTCGGTGCGGCCTTGCATTTTTCTCCCTCAGGTTTCTCAAGGTGGTGTAGACTGCACGGCTGGCCACATAGGCCAGGGCCGGGAGGCTGTGTCTCACTTTTTACAGCCCAGGGCCACATTGCAGGTATGCTACGTTGCAGGTAGGGCGTCAAGTATCCGCTCGCTTGTGATAATCTTCCCAGTTTCCGTCCTTGCTAGCTGTAGTGATCGTTGACAGCGTGCTCCCCAGCAGTATTTTGTTTTCACCTTCGTAAATGCGCCCTGTAGGCACGTGATATTAGAAGCAAGCCAGTTGCCTATAAATTCCGAAACTATCTTCTAAGCTGTCAGTTTTCAGCTTTTCCCATGGAGGCCGTACAGCAGCACGAGTTCATCAAAGCAGCATCCGGGATGTATATTTGACTGCTTCTGCAGAAATAGAACGAAGGAGGAAATCGTATTAAACCAAAGAAAGATAATGTAATTCAAAATGGTTATAAAAATACAAAAAAGAGAGAGAATGCTCGTTTTTAAAGGGCAGCTGAAGTGGTTCCATATTTGAGAGAAAACACTGGCAATCATTTGATCTAATATTTTGGATCACGAACATTAAAATTATTTTTGAATTTGATGTGCTGAATGCCGAATGCGGTGTAATATTAATAATAATAGAATGCTTATTGGACGAACTCATAAAACCATGGTACAGAGAATAATAATAATGATAATAATATTAATAATAATAACAATATGCTCCATAGAGCTGCCTGGTGTGTGGTGGGATTCCTTGGGGAGCCTGAAGGGGCTCCAGCTAAATTGTTAGTATATGCCTCTGTGTGTATGGATAAGTAAACTGGTCAATGAACCATACTCCGGCTGGCGTGCACTCCAATCTACAGCTCAAAGACCCGCTAAAATATAGGTCTTACTCGGGACTTGTAGCGGATAATTTCTGCGCTCCGATGACGCTACGCAGAAACGACACAATCTACATCTTTTCTTTTCACATTGGTGTGTTGGTTGCAACCGTGATAATCTATCACTTGCATACCTTGCGAAAATTATTCCAACCTGAACTCATAAATCCAGTCCTTTTTATTTAGTTCTGCACCTACAAGCAGCGACCAGATCAGCATTCGAATATGTTGCTTGCAGGCCCCAACCAAATCACTCGTAAGTATGCATTCAGCGAAAAGTAAAAACGAGAAACGAACCCACGATCATAAAGATTGAAAAGTTCTCACCCTGCCATGCCGTCAAGGAGCGAGATCTTCCCGTCGATTCGCTGAATGGTCCACGCTTTCGTAGTCATCCTTGCAGAAACTCAAATATGGACACTTTCACGTCCAGTTTTCCGCCAAAAGCGCGGATATACAACATCTGTACGGAATGACTGCACCGACAATCGAACAGCCACGCTCGCACAAGGCGGCGGGCGACGGTTGTGTTATTCCAAAAGTTTTCGATCTCACTCGAGAGTTGAACTTTCGACCCTCGGCGTCCAAAAACCTAGTCGCGTCCAGCGTTCTTCTTGTGTTCCTCTCACCTCATTGTCACGTGACCCAACCCCCAGGAATAGCTCAACAAAGCCGTCGAAGAAACGAACGCGACGGACGACCGTTGCAAAAAACGCAACGCCGTGGCGCCACGTGCTTTTTTCCTTTTTTTTGTTAGTTTCGCCCCAATTCGCTTTGGACGTAGAGGGAGAGAGAAAGTAAAAGAGAACGTGCATTGCAAAGAAGCCAACTATGAAGGAAAGCCTTTAGAAGAAGCGCACTACCAGTTCAGCCTACTCATGCAGACGCTCCTTAAAGGGAGAGAGGGAGCGCTACGGCCTTAGCTCTAGGTGGTGTTGTGATGGCCTGGGGAGAGGGGAAAGGGGAGAAGACGAAAGAGAAGAGGGGAGCGGAGAAAGAGACCGATAAGCGCGCAGGGCAGCGCAAACTAGCGCATCCGCGTTACAATGATACCATGGACGCCCTTGAGCCAATACCGGGAGGAGAAACTCATGACGTCATCGTTCAATTTCGCTTTGAGAAGTAAAAACAAACAAAACGTGAGAATGACGTAGACATGCCTCTGACGTAGGGGCTCATCGTTGTCCGCTCCAACCCCGTCGCATTGACTGCGCTGACGATTGCGCCTCACGTCGCACGCTAGAGTTGGCAGATTTCAACGACTTGGCTCATTTGAAAGTTTGCTGGCCAGTTTAATAAATATATAGACGGAATCAGATCGCAATATTTGACATGGGGTCTTCCTCAGTGTTGGACAAAATACACGATAAAAGTATTTAAGTTAAGTTACTAAATACCTGCTTCATAAAGTATTTAAAATACTACTCAAGTTACTTTCACTGTAAAGTATCTTGAGTAGAGTACAAATACTTAGAAATGTATTTCAGTTACTTTTGAAGATACTTCCGCATTGCTTAATTTGTGTCGACGTCATTGACAACGACAATTATGCAGCTACGCAAATCTGGGTTACCAGAATGGTTTATCAGCACGCAACAACACAAAACGAAAAAAAACATGTATCGTAGAGCTGTTTTATGCAGTCCGACTATAAAGAGCAAAATATTGTCACCAATGATAAATGATGAAGCGGCGAATAACTGAAGAAACTAAACGTTTAATGGGGTGAACTTGTTCCCGAAAACAAAATAGAGAAAGGCTAGCGTCGCAGGCGTCGATGTCGGCGAAACGGCAGGATCGACCGCTGGGGCGAGACTGACTCCGGACCGCCACTCGGAGCACCTTTTGTACCCGCGTGGGTTTCTGGAACGTTCGGCGTAGAAAGTTCGGCGCGTAGAACATTCGTAACTCGATCAGACGTCGAAATTCTCGAACTTACCAGAATGTCAAGTTGAAGGAATAAATAAAAGAGAAGTCAGCTTTCTGGTATCGAACCCGGAGCCTCCGCGCGAGAGCCAAGCGCGGTAACCATTAGGTCACGCGCTCGCTGGGCAACACGCGTGGCAATATCACCGATAGATGTTACAAAACATTTCTGGGACAACAAGATCAGACCGTGGCGCCCCAAGCGGTTAACCTTAGAACTAGATGGTTGGGGACAACAAATACAATGGCTCAGCGCTCGGACGCGGCGTCAGCGTTCGGCTGGAGTTCGTGTTCTCAGGTGAAGGGGAGGAGGGGCTCTTTTGTTACCACTCCGGCCTGCATGAACAATGCAGCATGCACGGTGCCCAGCTCAGCACAAAAGTCCAAGTGAATCAAGTTCGCATCCTCTGAGGACTGCTTTCGGGGGAGATCCGGCACTTAACGTCACTTCACTTATTGTTGGTATTTTTCATAACACTGCGCCCGGGTGCCCCGCACTCTATTAAAAAGATGACACGAACATGCCCACAAGGCCTGTGGGATGTGCACAGGCCTTGTGTTGGGTAAACACCGACGTGGGGGTTACAAACGGGTCAGAGCGCTTCGCCAATAGTGACATCGCTGAATATCACATCCTGCGGCGCACCTTAGACGCATCGTTTAACTACAATCCACATTCCCTATACGGGGAGTTACTATAAACGAACTTGGGACACGGATATGAGTGATTGTATAACAAAGAGAACCCACATAATAGCCACGGCAGTGGTCAGACCAGAAAAGCCCTCAACGTTGGGAGACACTTTGTTGGCATTTGAGAGGTTGGTTTCCTAGTTGGTTTCCTGTACTGTTCTCTGCTTATAAATGTTCGCTTACAGACAGTGTTCGCGAGAGCAATAAGTGCCGGACTGACAACACAAAGAAAATAAAAATAAAAAGGAACTTCAAAAGAAAAAGAGAAAGAAAAAGAAATATACAAAAAGCAAACAAAAATATCTACATTTTTGTGTATGTACACTTCTCATTTTCTTCTATTTGATATTTTCTTGACACTCAAGTCTGCATTGTTCTCGTAGGTCGTTTCCTGGTCTGCTTACGCCTCAGGGTGACATCTTTTCTTCCGTAAAACCACACCTTTTGTTTGAGGATTTTTTGGGGAAACTTAGGAACAAAAGGCGCCTCTGAGAAGGCGAGGGGAGAACCTTCATTGTACGAACTTTGGGCTGAAATATGAGTGACAGTCGGCAAAAAAGCGATATTTTCACGAGCTCAGTTAAAGTCACCGTCGCTAATCAGAGCTAGCAGCAGGATTCGGTTGCTCGAAAGAATGTTCACGTTTGCTCGTGTGGCACGAGCAAACGTGAACGTTCTTCATACAGAAAAACTCGGAAAATGGCGGAGTGTCAAAAATGTATTTAAGAGAATGAATACAAGATTCTCGGAATTGTAATTAAAATAGAGTATTAAATACTCTTCATCAAGATATTTGCAAGATACCAAGATGCTCTAAAAAGTATTTAAGATACAGTATCTTGAGTAGAGTAAGTAGTAGGAAACATGTACCAGTTTGGCCAACTTGTAAACAAACGCCCAGGAGGGCGGGGCCTAACCCGATCCGACCAATCACAGCGCAGGAGGGCGGAGCCTAACCCGATCCGACCAATCACAGCGCAGTAGGGCGGGGCCCTTTCCCTCTCTCCCATCCCAGTGACCAATGACAGGCCGTGGGCATCGATGGCCCCGCCCACAGGGCATTATCCAGTGACCAATCGGAGCTCAGCGAGGTCCCGCCCTCGAGTCACGTGCTCGGTATAGGTGTGAGGTCACGTGTCAGGCGCGTGCCAGAAGGCGTGCCACCGCAAACCACAAACCACAAACCTCAGACCTCAAACCGCAAACCTCAGACCACAAGCCAGGTGTTGTGGTCATCACCTGATAACAACCCCGTGATGTCACACGCTAAGGGCGTCTTACGTGTGATGGGTTCGAGCTGCGTCCGACAGATGGCGCTCACGTGATGTCGCACAGGGTTTGTGCTGCATTCGAGGAGGGCGCTGCGCTGCGGTCACATGACGCAGCACAGCGCCACGTGTCACGTGACCGTCACGTGACATTATTTGAATCGCTGGGCGGTAAATGCCCATTTTATTCGATTAAAAAAGGCTCTGCGGGCGACGGGGACTCGACCTCTCCACCTTGGGTACAGCAGCCCGACGCTCTATCCCCTGAGCTACGAGCACAATGCTTCCCGGACCGCTTAACTTGTGTTAGTTGTTCGGGTGTGTGCAATGATAACAACCACGTGATGTCGCACAGGGTTCGAGCTGCGTACGACAGATGGCGCTCACGTGAGTGTCGCACAGGGTTTGTGTTGCATCCGAGGGAGGGCGCTGCGCTCCGGTCACATGATGGTGACGTGATTTGAATCGCTGCGCGGTAAATGCATTTTTTCGATTAAAGAGGCTGCGCGGGCGACTGGGAGTCGACCTGTCGACCTTGGGTACAGACCGCTTAACTTGTGTTAGTTGTTCGGGTGTGTGCAATCTCATGATAACAACCACGTGATGTCGCACAGGGTTCGAGCTGCGTACGACAGATGGCGCTCAGCTGATGTCGCACAGGGTTCGAGCTGCGTACGACAGATGGCGCTCAACTGATGTCACACAGGCTTTGTGCTGCATCCAACAGAGGGCGCTGCGCTCCGGTCACATGATGATCACGTGTTTTGACCCACTGAGCTACGAGCACATTGCTTCCGAGACCGCTCGGACTCGTCTTAGTTGTCCGCGTGCGCAATTCACATCACGTGTTTCTGCTGCCACTTGGCTTTTGTAATACGGTTAAAAAACGGGGATGCGTCATTGCCGCAGGTCATGTGACGGAGGTCGTGTGACGTCGCTGGGCATTAACGTTGCTCGTCTTCCTATCACGTGATTTCGCGCGCGCGCGATTCAAGCGGTGTTCGCGAACTCGTAGCCTCGAGGCGACCCCTTAGCATTTGGGGTTTGTTCGACCCGATGGATTTCGGCGTCATGTGACGGTCCCAAATAGCAGCAGCAGCTGGGTCCCGCTACATTGGGCTTGAGGTGACTGTAGAATTTTGAACCTCGCGGACCGTGATTGATGTTGTTACTGCGTAAAGTTTTAAAGCGACCCCGTCAAAATTTGGGGCCAGCTCGTTAAAAAGAAAAAATACTTTCCAAAGACGCAGTGAAATTTGGGGATAGGCGTCATCAGTGTTCAGACTGTGAAGTGTGGTCCTCATTCAAATTGGCTGCCATCTGGTGGTAAAAGCTTCGACCCGCTATAAACTTTGGAAATCATGTGACTGTCCAATTAGCATCAGCCGCAAAATTGGGGTGAGGTGTGGGTTAAACTTTGAAGCTGGCGGACCGTGTTACATCTTGGTCCAGCGTAAATCTTTGAAGTGGACCTGCTAAACGGTGGGCCAGTCTTGAAACTTACAGACCGCGCTGGACCCAGTGATTTGTTTTTGAATAGACACCATCTAGCGTTGGAACTTTGAAGTCGCCAAAAAATTGCTGACATCTGATGGTAAAAGCTTCGATCCCGCTAAATTTGTGGGTCATCTGAAGGTTCCCCTAGCCTGCAGCTGGATACCGCTAAATTTTGGCTGGGGAAAAGTTTGAAGTTCACAGGCCGTGCTATACATCTTGGCCCAGCGTAAAGCATTGAAGTTACCCTGCCGTGCGCTTCCCGCACATGGTAAGCTGTATATACCTAATTTTGAGGGGTGGCGCGCACCTGAATCTCTTAGCTGGCGTGAACCATTATCACGCGACATTTTCTCGATAATTTTAGCTTGGTAGATGGCGTCAACTATATCGCGATCACGTCATCTCTCGCTAATTTTAGCGTCATCTGCAGCTGCCGAACGGAGCGTGTTGTGGGAAATGGATCGGAGCGTGGTCGCATCCATACGCGCTAAAGACGAGACAGATATGATGTTTCATGTTTTTTTATTATCATTCGCTCTAAAAACACGCACGCTTATAGATACAGATACGACTTTTAAAATCACTCTACGCGACACGTGTTTAACCACTGGAAACGCTTTACACAAAAATTTATACAACACAAGCAATATCAAAAGACATCCGAGGCAAAAAAAAAGTGGTTGAATAACAAAGCAACGCGCGCGATACAAGCCAAAAATATATTTACAAGGTCAGGGTGAGACGAGAAGAGAGATAGACTCCGCGGCTTCCGTACACTGGCGGATTATACAAAAATGTACACAAGAAGTTTTCAACACACACCGCGGTGGGAAACGCGAGCAACTGCGTCACAGTCCAAAATATTTACATGGCGTGTGGTGAGGAGGCATATCGCTCGCTTCCTAAAACGCTCTTGTCTCCAAACGGGAAACGTCGTCGTCGCTGCAAATGTATCGCTTGTTGTCGAACGGATTCAGAGCAATCTTTTCAACCCGTTCCCAGTCAACTTGTTAAAAAAAGGCCTCTCGTGGCGGGAGGCTTTGACCCTCGTCACTCTCTCAAAGCTTGTAATGAAATTATAACAAAACACTCCTTTGCGGGCAAGGAGGTCGACATGTTCGGGAAAGGACTGCCGAAGGCAACAAAAATGCTCTGTGCCCTTAGAGTGGAGATTTTGCAAGAGCGTCTCAAGGCTTGCGTTAAGAAATGCGAGGCTGTCAATAAAGCTACGGTTGCCTATCTCTAACAATTTAAAATTCTTGCACGAGCTTCCGCGAGTACGTTAATATCCTTGGACTCGAACAAATTAAGCTTGCCTAGAAAGAAACTGAGGTCGTATACGAATGGTTATGCGCTATGAGTGCAACGGTATGTTTGTTGATTCGACGGTTTAGGTTGGAGCAAAGCGCCCGCCTATACTCTCCCGTCATGTGGTCGCGAGTTTTCATTTTCTTGCTAAAGCTTTCGTTGCAAATGCCACAGCGGGAAGAGTCCGCGTGGGAAGCCTCGTTTTCTCGAGTCATTTTGAAGAGGCACTTCATTCGACCTGATCAATCGGGGGATTTCCTTCGCTAGAAAGTTGAGAATCAAAATGAATCTTTCTACGCAATCGGGTCTGCGATATAGGTATTCCTCCTCAACAATGGACGAATCGTTCGAGCGGATGACGAGAAGACAGAAAGAGCTGGGGACGTGATTCTCGCAAAAACATTGCCCGTCGACTGAGTTGGGTCCAGAATCGCTTCAAAGTCGTAAACGCAATAAAAGGGAACTCTTCCATGACATGCGTACTCCGAAAGTGTATACAGTTCGTCACCCTTGTTTGGGAAGACGGTTTTGCCCGGCTTCTTGTCCCTGCACATTGAGAAATGGTCAGATAGGGTTTTTTTGCCTCTGAAACCCGGTTAGACACCTCTTACAACGAAAGCGTAGGCTTTTGGCATTTGAAAAAGCCTCGCAAAGTTTGTAATGCCCAGAAAAATGGTTCTCAACAAGGAGAAGATCGACATGCTGGTCCAACTAGCGTCATCAACTACCTTCAGGGGGTAGACAAAGTTTTCTCGCTCTCATAACCAAACACGTTCACTGAGACACAATTTTTACGCTCAAAAGCCTGAACGTCTTGGGGGGAAGGTTACAGGGTACATTTTCGGAAACAGATAATTGCATGCATATGTTCACGATACGAGGATGCTCTTTCTCTGTAAGCCCCGTTTGCAGGATGCAAAGCACCGCAAACACAAAGCACATGTCCCGTTCAGATTCGCGAAGACGCTCACTGACGTGGCCTTGCTTTTTTGGACAAGTTGCTTCGGCAGAGAAAAAAAAAGGTCCGCAACCAACGGTCGGAGGAAGGAATCGTCCCAAGAGTACAAACTTTGATCCCGACAAGAAAGAATCCCGAGCCTTGTTCCTGATAATGATCCAACCGAGCAGCTATTTCAGTGCAAACTCGCTGAATCGAACTACCGTGATATTACCGTCCACAAATGCGCGGTTTGGACCTGACTATGAAAAAAAGTGCACAGTCACATCAATGTCGTCGTCAGGAAGGAGACGTCCGACTTCAACGGCGATTCAAAACACGTGACCGTCATGTGACCGGAGCGCAGCGTCCTCCTTCGGATGCAGCACAAACCCTGTGCGTCATTAGGTGAGCGCCATCTGTCGGATGCAGCTCGAACCATCACACGTGAGACGCATTCAAGTCGCATAGCGCCCTCTGTCGAACGAAGCTCGGACCCTGTGTGACATCACGTGGTTGTTTCAGATGATGACCGCAGCTTGCGGTTTGTGGTTTGCGGTCTGAGGTTGGCGGTTTGAGGTTTGCGGTTTGAGGTAAGTGGCACGCTTCTGGCACGCGCCTGACACGTGACCTCACACCTATACCGAGCACGTGACGCGAGGGACGCGAGGGCGGGACCTCGCTGGTAGTAGGAAACATGCACCAGCTCACAGACCTGTCAATCAACGCCCCAAGGGGGCGGGGCCAGCCCCGACCAATCACACAGCCCCAGGGCGGGGCCTCTTCCCTCTCTCCCATCTCAGGGACCAATGACAGGGCATGGGCGTTGGCCAGGGTGACCAATCGGAGCTCAGCGAGGTCCCGCCCTCGCGTCACGTGCTCGGTACAGGTGTGAGGTCACGTGTCAGGCGCGTGCCAGAAGCGTGCCACCGCAAACCACAAACCTCAAGCCGCAAACCTCAAACCGCAAACCTCAGACCACAAGCCAGGTGTTGTGGTCATCACCTGATAACAACCCCGTGATGTCACACGCTAAGGGCGTCTTACGTGTGATGGGTTCGAGCTGCGTCCGACAGATGGCGCTCACGTGATGTCGCACAGGGTTTGTGCTGCATCCGAGGGAGGGCGCTGCGCTGCGGTCACATGACGCAGCACAGCGCCACGTGTCACGTGACCGTCACGTGACATTATTTGAATCGCTGGGCGGTAAATGCCCATTTTATTCGATTAAAAAAGGCTCTGCGGGCGACGGGGACTCGACCTCTCCACCTTGGGTACAGCAGCCCGACGCTCTATCCCCTGAGCTACGAGCACAATGCTTCCCGGACCGCTTAACTTGTGTTAGTTGTTCGTGTGTGCAATGATAACAACCACGTGATGTCGCACAGGGTTCGAGCTGCGTACGACAGATGGCGCTCACGTGAGCGACGCACAGGGTTTGTGTTGCATCCGAGGGAGGGCGCTGCGCTCCGGTCACATGATGGTGACGTGTTTTGAATCGCTGCGCGGTAAATGCATTTTTTCGATTAAAAAGGCTGCGCGGGCGACTGGGACTCGACCTGTCGACCTTGGGATACAGACCGCTTAACTTGTGTTAGTTGTTCGGTGTGTGCAACCATGATAACAACCACGTGATGTCGCACAGGGTTCGAGCTGCGTACGACAGATGGCGCTCAGCTGATGTCGCACAGGTTTGAGCTGCGTCCGACAGATGGCGCTCAACTGATGTCGCACAGGGTTCGAGCTGCGTCCGACAGATGGCGCTCAGCTGATGTCGCACAGGGTTCGAGCTGCGTCGACAGATGGCGCTCAGCTGATGTCGCACAGGGTTCGAGCTGCGTACGACAGATGGCGCTCAACTGATGTCACACAGGCTTCGTGCTGCATCCAACAGAGGGCGCTGCGCTCCGGTCACATGATGATCACGTGACTATTTGAATCGCTGCGCGGTAAATGCATTTTAATCGCTAAAGGGCTCCGCGCAATTCAGACCAGGTGTTAGAGCGATCGCAACGCTTGGATTTTGTAACGGAATTGCTGAGTAATTCACCGGAGGGCGCTACAAGGATGACGGAAGGGTTCAAGATTATTGAGTCATCTGTCAGGCGGGAAAATGCACTGTCACGATGACGACACAGATATGTCGCCGAGTGACGCGAAATGCATTGTCGCGTGTTTTCCCGGTGGGTCATGTGACCAAGATCACCTGATATTTGAATCGCTGCGCAGTTGACACCTCGGTTCATAGATGGCGCGTGTCTTTTGTTGCTAAGCGTCTTTGTTGTTAGGACATGAGTGACATCTTGCGTCGTGGGTCTGACCTTGCGCCATCTGGTGCTGAAAAGTTGTCCGCGTTGTCCGAGTGGCCAATTCACATCACGTGTTTCTGCTGCCACTTGGCTTTTGTAATACGGTTAAAAAACGGGGATGCGTCATTGCCGCAGGTCATGTGACGGAGGTCGTGTGACGTCGCTGGGCGTTAACGTTGCTCGTCTTCCTATCACGTGATTTCGCGCGCGCGCGATTCAAGCGGTGTTCGCGAACTCGTAGCCTCGAGGCGACCCCTTAGCATTTGGGGTCTTCGACCCGATGGATATTCGGCGTCATGTGACGGTCCCAAATAGCAGCAGCAGCTGGGTCCCGCTACATTGGGCTTGAGGTGACTGTAGAATTTTGAACCTCGCGGGCCGTGATTGATGTTGATCCTGCGTAAAGTTTTAAAGCGACCCTGTCAAAATTTGGGGCCAGCTCGTTAAAGCAAAAAACTTTGCAAAGACGCAGCGAAATTTTGGGACTAGGCGTCATCTAGGGTTCAAATTGTGAAGTGGTCCTTGTCATATTGGGTGCCATCTGGTGGTAAAAGCTTCGACCCGCTATAAACTTTGGACGTCATGTCACAGTCCAATTAGCATCAGCCGCTAAATTGTGGGTGAGGTGACGGTTAAACTTTGCAGCTGGCGGACTTTCGGGGGGTTCTTTTCTACGTATGCCCAAAGGACAAGGCCATTAGTTATTTTGACACTTTCGGAATGATTCCGATTCACGGGGAATTTTACGACTTCATTGGGGGCGCAGCGAGCTTCTTCTACTCCAAGAGAAGAATTCAAGGGACTCTGTCGCACACGTGCGGACTTTACTGTTTATACGTGGGTGCGCGCCTGTGTTGCGGTGTACCGCTCCGCGAGTGCATCCAAGCTTTCTCGTCGAGCGACTACCGACGGAACGACACACACATTTCCATACTCGTGCGCAAGCAATTTCCTTCTCCTGCGCTAAAGCTCTCCTGCTGCTCCGCTCTGTAACCTGATCTCGAAATAAAGGCAAAAAAGGACACAAAGCGAGGATGGATCTTTTTCTTCTTTTTTATTCAACATGCATGCATCTAAGATGCATCTCGAAACATGGAGAAACAGATGGCGCGCGACAGCTCTTTATACAAATATCAAACACTTGGTGAAAAACAAAAAAACCTCGCGCTACGTGAAAATGGCTCTTTACGTACGAGCCTCTGTACACACACACACGCAAATACATCAGCTTGAAAGGAAAAGAAAAGCACTTCACGAGAGGCTCCAACGTCCGAAAGGAAGAGTTCAAACGCCGTCAGAGTCGATGAAGCGCTTGTTGTCAAACACGAGCGGAATGTCAACACAACGTATTTCATTTGCATATAAAAAAAATCACATTCCGAGCTCTCGATACACGTCCAAACATGTCTAGGCTTGTTCCTGTTAGGTACGTACTTGTATCGTGCGGTCAGCTCCGAGCTTGGGGAGCATCCGCTTTTTCTTTTTATCGGATATCCTTCGTTGGGTAAACATTGTGATTTGGTTACACGTTCGGGCGTCGCTATAAACCGCAATGTTGTGACGCCTGTGGGCATTTATCGTGAAGCCGCGCGAGTCTCCCGCCGCGCAGGAATGTGCTTCCTTCGCGCGGGTACTTAGAAACGTGTCTGCGATGTCTTCTTTTCACTCGTCTACGAGCGTAGCGCGGCATGGTCATGTCTTCGGGCCTGGACAAATTTCGTTTCCAAACGCCGGCGTCAATCACGATGATTGGATCCTCTAAATCGGGCAAAAGCACGTATATTCGCAAATTGTTGAGATTTAGAAGAGAAATGTTCGACAAAGAGTTTCACGTCGTCTACTACGTCTACGTATTTCCCCAGAGCTGGTTTTCGGACACGAGCGGGGTCATTTTCACCAAGGAGATCCCGCAAAATTTAGACCCCGAAAGAGACTCGCTGATCATATTCGACGACTTTCTCGCAAATCGAACGAAGCTCAAAGACATTTGTGAATATTTTATAGGAGCTGCTCATCACTATAATGCTTCGGTCATTTTCATCACGCAGAACATGTTCCTCCAAGACGCCTACTTTAGAACAATAAGCCTAAATTCTTCGGCCTTGTATATATTCCGTTCAGTTAGGATTGCCGATCAGCTCCAAGTGCTATCCCGACAGCTCTTTGGGGCTAGCAGGGGCAGGTTCTACCGCGTATATATTCGGACGCGTGTAGAACGCCGTTCAGTTACATTCTGATCGACCTATCGCAAACTTGTCCCGATAATTTCCGTGTGAGAGCAAAAATCTTGCCGGACGAGGGTCCGGAAGTCGTGTACGACACGTCCGTCTCCTAATGAACCGCATCACCAAGCACGCAAGATTCTTGCACCTGTTGTCGGAAGCCAAATCGAGTAGGCAAAGGGAATCACTACTACGTCACGCCAAGGAGGAGCATCTGAAGTTAATTAGGGAAATTTGTTTAAACTAGGGATGTCGCGAACCACCTGAGGTTCGATTTCGAAAGGTTTCGATATTTTCGAAGCGAACTGAGGTTCGCATTCGAAAAATTTCGATATTTTCGTACCGACCGAGGTTCGAATTCGAAAAATTCGTAACTTTCGACCACAGTAGAGTTTCGAATTCGAAAAGTTCGAAGCTTTCACGGTTTCTAAAATTTCGGGTTCGAATATTTCGAATATTCTTTTACTTGAGGTTCGATAAATTCGAAGATTTCGAACTTTCCTAACTTAAAAATTCGAGATATTCGAAAAATTTGAATTTCTTGAAATCTGAAGTTCGAAAAATTCGAAGATTTCGAAATTCTTTGGATATAAAATTCGAAAAATTCGAACGCTTCGAATTTTTATAGACATAAAGTTCGAACAATTCGAAGATTTCGAATTTCTTTCTACATAAAGTTCGAAAAGTTCGAAAGTTTCGATTCTCCTTTAAAGCTATTAAAAAAAACTTCGAAGATTTTGAATTTTTTTAAGTCCAAGATTTCAACGTTCGAAGTCCGGTTTTAATGTTCCTCCACAGTTTCAGTTTGAAATAACGTTTTCACGACTCACTGGTTTTCACGAAATCAGGTTTAGAAAAGTTAGGGTGTGATATTTAGATTCCGCGAAGTTGGTCAGGCAATTAAATGAGACGACGAGTGTCCCGGATGTGCTGGAATATTTGCCAGTACAGAGTGACGTGTGACCATAGATCAGTAATTTTGACCACCAGCCCAGGGGTGGGGGTCTTTAACATGCATTGCGCAGTAGTGATCACACGAACGCACTGTTTTACGATACTCACCCAGTTCGAAACGGCCAGGGGAGGGCAGGAGGTTGAGGCTCAGAAAAACCTTGAAGCGACTTGGCAAATTACCTTCGCACCCCTTGCACGCTGGTAGTAATGCAATCGAACGCCGCCCGAGTGACGCTGGCATATAGTTAGTTAAGTTTGTAATTGTCCTGGAGGTTTATTTTCCGGGACGGAGGAAACGCCCCGCAAAAAGCACAGAAGCCGACACAACTGGAGGTCGAGGAGCGTTCTACCATACAAGTGGCGTCGGAAGAGAAAAACGGGGGGAGGGGGGTGCTCTGGCCCCCTTCGCCTCCTTCCAGATATTTCGGACTGTAAAAGAAAACAATACGGGGAAAGAGGGCGTGGTCGAGCTTATTTTAATCTGAAATTATTTATGTGTATGTATAACTACTGTCGCTCTTCGCAGCATAAAAGATCGCGTAGACGCCGTAGGTGGTCATAGTCGGAAACTCGTTGTCAGAAGGCACTACTTGTCACATGCTTAGAGGTTCCGAAGTTCAAAGCTATGTCTTTTCGACCTCAATAACTGTGCCATTGGTAAAAGAAAGAAAAACATAACAATAAATGCGGGTATAAAAAGCTGGAGAAAAAAAAGAAAGAAACTATAAAAATCCCGCCGGAAGTGTTGTATTCTTGCATATTCAGAAGCTCAAAACTTCGAAACAAGTTTTCCTACTCAAATATGCACAGGCTAAAAAAAAAAAAACACTTCCCAAAAACGTAAAGCCAAAAAAAAAAAAATTAATGACGTGTTGAATTTGATTAATATTAGAAATCTTCCCCCATGAGTTAAAATTATTCCTCAACGTGAAAAAACAATAAATACATTATTTTGTATTCTGCAGATGGCAATGATATGTTACAGACGTACTGTCTGTGGTGTTAATTTAAATGCGATACCTCAAGCAACTTAGACGAAAAACAAAATACCAAGTTTAGAGCATAATTGCCCGTAGATACATGTTTGGATATTTCTTCGAAACTCATCTTGAGTAACAATAATCACATCTACTTACCTAAGCTATACATAGATCATTCTTAAAACGTTTAACATCTCAACCGTAAATAGCTTCGGCTTTAGCCCGCTTCAAATATGGCACAAACGGCAATCGTCAAAAACCCGTCGTCCTTCCTCGCCCCTTCGGGAATTAATTTCTTTAAAACTGAGCGTGCCAGAACATTGTAATAAACGGCATTGTCTTTGGTAAGAAACGCAGCACGGCACGTAAAAATTCGAGGGAAAAAAAATTACGAATGTACCTCACTACTTGAATTCAAATGAAACCGTCCGCCGGTCTTTCGAAGTTCGACGAACGTCGAACTTTTACCCTAAAAGTTCGAAGTTCGTCGAACTTTTGATTTTTCAGGATTCGATAGTTCGAAACTTTACGAATTCTCTCGATAAATAAGTTCGAAAGTTCGAAAATTATCGAATTCCTTGGCGTAGGAAGTTCGAAATTTCGAACTTTTTAGTGCAAGAAATTCAAAAGTTCGAAAATCATCGAATTTTTTGGTCTGTCATGTTCGAAAGTTCGACAAGCATCGAATTTTGCAGCGTAATAAGTTCGAAAGTTCGAAAGGGATCGAATTTTTTAGCGTAATAAGTTCGACGGTTCGAAAAGCGTCGAACTTCTTCGTTTAACAAGTTCGAAAATTCGACTTCCGTCGAATTTTACGATATAGAAAGTTCGAAAATTCGAAATCTTTCGAACCTTTCGAACCGCTTGATTCGATCATCGAAACTTCGGTTCGAAAAAAGTTCGCGGCATCCCTAGTTCTGACGAGCTGTGGAAGGTCAGAAGTGACCAGATGCGACGCTTTGAGGACAACTGTAACCAGGGAGGCTAGGTTCGAGCATTGTACATGTTCCTTTTAAAAGTACACGGAAGTGACGTCTTCACGTCTGATTGGTTGGAAGCAAAAGTGACGTAATTTCCCTAGAAAAAAGTGGGCGGAGTCGGCTAAACTGGGCGGAGTCGGCTACCGGACGTGACAACAAAGTGACGTTTCGTTTTGTACTGAGTACGTTTCAAAAGGTACTAGCTCCTGAGAAGGTGTCTTTCGTTGGTCATATTTTCCAAACCGCATCGTCGTCGGGCGATTGTGCCACTTTTCAACTAATTTAGTTATTGTTTTCGCCGGGAAGACTCACCGGCAGCACCGCGCAGCATTCGAGCTCCCGGAGGATTGCAAGCGTGCGACGCAGCGCCGGCAGCGCGAGACAACGTTGGCGCGAGGAGCCGGAGGTGGAGAGACTGCAAAACGAAGCTCGTGGACGTTCCCGACTGTGGAGCTTCAAGTGTTGTACACTTCGTTTCTACGACACGAAGTGCTTCCAAAGTTTGGAGGCGAGCGACGAGCACGTAGCGCGGGACTGAAGACAGTCGGCGTCTCTATCCGCGTCGCGTCCGTCGCTATCGTGCGCCGTGTCGGGGCAGTCGGGGTCCGGCGCGGCTGGCTCCGCTTCCCCGAGACGCCATGCGAAAGGTACGACGTGGAGACGGGCCTCAGGCCGCTCGGTAGGATATTCGGCGTCATCGGTTGCGTGAACGAAGCGATGATCGCCATCGTCGGCCCGTCCAAGAACGATCCCACCGTCACGAAGGCGGTGCACTGTGCCGCAAGCATTTCTACGCCCTCAACGTGATGGTGGTAAGTACGCTCGTATTACGTACTCAAAATCCGTTCCATGTGTGTCAAAAAGAATACAGCGTAACGCCGGTACGGTGTGGATATGCCATTTTATAAATGAGAGGTGCGGGCTTGTGTGCTCCGCCAGGGGCGGACACAGGTATTTCTAGAGAGGGGGAGGGGGGTCAGGTCTTTGGTCAGCGTGTCATATGTTTAGGGCCCCCCCCCTCCCCGTTTCCACGTCCTAAATTTTTACACATGTAGAATTCAAGAGGGGGTCAGGACATCCGGACCACCCCCTCTGAATCCGCCTCTCTGCTCCGACTGCACGAGCGTGTGCTCAATGTAGTATGTCGTGACTTTTAAAACGTGCATCCTTCCGCCCGCCACATTATTTTTGTTTGGAGGAAGTGGTTCCTTGTCATCATATCTTGTGTCCATGAAGGTGTGTTGCAATCATGTTAATAGTGTCAAAAGAACTTGGAAGGTTCTGGAATTGAGACTGCTTTGTGAGCCATGAGTGGAACATTCAGGTAAATTCATGTCGGTATCTCTCTCACACTTCCAGATGCGTGACGCCGAATGCCGGGTAAGATGCATGGAGCCATGGTGCCTTGGGTCGGTGCACGACTCCTTTGTGTAATGCTTCTCTTGGCTCTTCGGCAACATCAAGCAAGGGCGGCTGGTAGACGACCACAGGCTCCTCCTCGGTGAGCATGCTCGTTTCATTCCTCTTGCATACGGTGGCTGTGTACCGCTTGAAAACCACAGTACCACAGAAAATGTGCTGTACCAAACATCAACAACTGTGCAGGCCCTGTGTCTATACCTCTGGCAGGTCTTTGTAAATACTGTACAAAGGAGCATAGTACCAGGAAAACACAAAGTTGCAATCACCTCTTTTCGCTGCTTTCTTGCCGTCAATTTTAAAGAGAACAGATTATAATAGGTTCCGTCCTCTAAACGTGCAGGCGACTACGGCTTGGAGTCTTGGTTCATCACCCCTGTCCCTGGGACCTGGATACACGTGACCTCGATTGCTTGCTGCCGGTCTACTAAGGCACATTCCTCGGTCAGGTCCGTTGTGGAGCGCTGCAGTGGGCTGTTGAAAAACAGTTTCTGGTGTCTGCAAAGGCACTGGACTCTGCATTACCATCCATCAATAGCCACCACCACCATTATGACGGCACGTGCAGTGCTGCACAACGCCTGCCTTGCATTGAGCGAGCCAAAACCGGAGTCGGGTTCCGACCCTGAAAAGTCTGTGTTGGAGTCCGAGCCGAGCTCGGAGGGGTCAGTGTCTGACGGCGAGAGGCTGGCTCCTGCCAACCTTCCGGTCGGCCTCTCGGACAGGGCTTTGAGGCAACGCCTTGTCGCCCGGTTCGAGACCCGCTGCAGCCGTGCCCCTGTGCAGTGCCGCACACGCCAGGATGGCAGTCCCACTCATGAGGGATGCCGCCGGCATCAAGGAGTCTGTCGCCACGACGGTGGTCCCGCCCAAAAGGACACCGTCGGGGGCCCCTACCGCCCTCGCCACGGTGATGCCCAGCACAGACGCCACCGGCAACGGGGAGCCGCTCGCCACCACGATAAAGGTCTCGGCCACCAAGGACCCGTCTGTTCCCTTGCCGTCAGTGAAGCCCTCCCTTGAAAGCCGTCAAGTGCACACTTCACTCGCTGCTCTGCAGTCATGGCCGTCCATAAGCTATGCAGTCTCCTCAGCTCCAACACCTTGCACAGTTCATCACACAGCCACCATGGCTAGGGCCAGCTTGAACTTCAGAGAAAAACATATCGCTGGACTACCAGCTATGGTTTAATACTTCTTCCTCTTCATGTGCCTCAGCTATCTGCTTCTTTTTGTTCTTTATTCTGAGAGCTATAGATACAAATTAGTTTGAAACGACTCGCATTTCAGCGGGACGTAAAACATTCCAAACACTATTGCTTTTCTTGTCGAGTTTGATGGAAGACACGCTGACGCAGGCTGCTTTGTTTCCTTCGATGGCCATTGTTTTAAATGTTTTCGCATTTCTCGTGCATACAGGCTTTTGTTTCTTGCAAGAATGGTGATGCTGCTGAACACAACACTGCATTTACAGGTGCGGCAATGACCTGCTGTAGTTCCCTTGACAGATGCGGCATGCTTTCTTGTCCTATCACCGATGTGACTTTGACCGATGTGACATTTGCCATGTGATAGGGGAATGTGATAAACAACCCCTGTGTCACACGGGGCATATTATGTCTTGTAAGAAATGTTGCACATTTTCTTCTGGTTGAAGTTGTAATTTACTTTGTCTTGTCTTGTCAGGGTACACTGTGTAGTGGGCGAGGAGGTCGTTTGAATTGTGAAAGAGGTCTGGGACATGTATATAAGGCAATGGTTGTTCAATAAATTTTAAGCTGTGTTAAAGACTTCATTGTTCTGTCCGTTTTTTATTGTTCCTACGTCTCAGGGTTACTTTGGATGTCATTCACCAGCTCACCTGCATTTGATACCTTTCTCCAAACAATACGCCTTGTTTGGAGCAGAGCATACAACCTTATTGCCCTGCCTTGCAGCTACTTCCTTTTAATTTATGGGTTATGCCATGAATGTACGGTACTAAAATTTTTTGCTTAGTTCTTGTCTTCTCTCTTCCATATCTGTGTCAGCTGATTTGTGTTACAGTTTGGTGCAGATGTTTTCAGATGCGCATCCCAGGAAACCAATCGGATACCCAGAATCACGTAGGCAGAAAAATTGCTTTCCAAAACTTCGCCCGTTATTCTGGTGACAATATTTCTCAAGGCCGATACAAGAGTAACATAGGAACACTGCGTTTTATAGTTTTGGAATGTCCAGATGCAAACGAAAGAAATCCTTTGCACGACCTTGGTTCATACTTGCAACATTAGTTTATATCTTTAAATTCCAGTGTGAGGTCGAGGAACATGATGGACCTGTGCACAGGTATTCCATGTGCTGTGTTCAGAGACGGACGGTACTGCCCCCGGATATGTGTTGAGTGCATGGCGGTGATATCGATAGCCTTTCCATTTTATGAGCAGAAGGCATGAAATGCGTGGGATAATGACCGAGAAGGCTTGCGGTTTTACCAAACCGACAAAGGTCACCTCACTTTCCCCTGCAAAGAGCCGAGAAATACTTTAGACCATCTCTAGACCTGTATAGTGTTGATTAAACCAGGGATATTGCCATTTTGGGTATTGTTTCATTTCCCCTGTGGTTTTAAGCATCCCGTTATTACCTTCTGTACTATAACTGTACATCACTCAGGTGTGCCTCTTGATGTTAGTATTGGGATTTGTGTCAGTTAGGATCTTTCAAGACATTCCAGGTTTCTCTCTCCTTACTTTTAGAGCGCAGCTCTTAGGCGCCCGTTTCCGGCTTGAGTGGCATTGCCGTCGGCGTAACCGCGCGGCGCATGATGAGTAAATTTCCCCGCTAAATTTATCGGAATATTTTCCCCGCCAATTTAGCGGGAAAATTTTTCGCTAAATCTAGCGGAAATTTTTCCGCTATATCTTGCGGAAAATTTAGCGGAATATTTTCCCCGCTATATCTAGCGGAAAATTTTCCCCGCTAAATCTAGCGGAAAATTTTCCCCGCTAAATTTAGCGGAAAATTTTCCCGCTAAATTAGCGGAAAAATTTTCCCGCTATCTCTAGCGAAAATTGCGGAAAATTTTCCCTCTAAAGTTAGTGGAAAATTTTCCCGCTAAATTTAGCGGGGAGAATTTTCGCTAAATTTAGCGGGGAAAATTTTCTCGCCCCCCTTCCCCCCGAGGTCACGTGACCCCTCTCCCCCCGTGCCTTCCCCTCCACCTCAAGAGCTGCGCTCTAATTCGGCGTTACAGGGAGCTGTAAACGGCTTTCATTTTTTGTCACGGTGCCTATTTAAGCACTTTTTGGAAAATAAAACTTTCAGCTGTTTGAGACCTTTCGGTGTATGTGTCCTTTTTTACGTAGAGTATCAGGGTTTATGGTATGTTGCACAGCTAGTTTATTTTTGAAAGTGCTTTATTTTTAGAATGCAAAACCGTAACTTGAAAAAGTAAAATGATATGAAAACATGTGATGCAATATTTCATTCTCGAAAGTAAAAATGAACACTGACAAGCATAGCACAACCTAAACACTTGGACATTGTTAAATCACATGTTATGTCAAAAATGTATCTCTTATTTGAACACGTTTCGCAGCACACTACCTCTGGGTTGTATTTCGTAACACATCTAGCACACTACCTCTGGGTTGTATTTCGTAACACATCTATTAATATACACGAAGGCCTGCCATATTCGGGACAAGATTAAACGCAGCTAGACAATAATACACTGCAAACGACCTATTTTTCGCGGGCTGAATATTTCGCGATTTAGTTCAAAGCTGAAGTTTTGGAATAATTCGCGGGTTCTAATTTTCGCGACGCGGTGGGATCTCAATGTAGATTCCAATGTGTTGACATCTTACCGGAATTGTTCGCGGGACCTATTTTTCGCGAATTGTAGGCGATTCGCGAAAATTCAGTCGTTTACAGCATATACAAAAAAGACGTGGCGAAGTTTGTTACTGAGGTATTCCAGACAAGATGAAAGTAGTTGCTGTTGCAAGTTATGACTACACTGTAGGTCTCAAAAAGGTGAGCGCGCAGGCGAGCTCGTGAAAAGTGGACATACCTTGACCTGAGACAGGGAAGGAAAAGAAAGGCACGCCTCCAAACACACAGCTGTTTTTGGATACGCTGTGCGTTGACCGTCCCTTTTACGTATCTTGTTTCTTCCCTGTCTAAGGGTAAGTCATATCAACCGAATGTTTTTTGGGTTCAACAGAGCAAGCAGGCGTCTTTGTCCAGGTCGTCTGCTTGCTTCCGCCTCGGGACCGCAAAACGCTGGTAACGGGAGCTCTTTATGTGCAGCCATCAACCCCGCGATTCTGGCTTGCTCCGACATGTTGCTTTAAAGAAGGCGCGAAGCGCGCATCCCGTATTCATTTTATTATTGAAACAACTTTCTCTCCAAATAACTCTTAGATGTATTGCAAAAGGACACAAAAAAGCGGTTTGTTTTAAAAAAGCCCAACAGGTTTTTATTGTTTTTCAATACTTTTACCTGTACTAGAACAGATGCGACGGCCAGCGACGCACAGGATTGGTTGCCGTTCCTTCACTAAACGCAGGAACTGCTCCCCGTGTCGTAGTAAATCCTACCTCGAATCCCGCTCGTAGGGACGCCTCGGGGAATGCGTAGCTCCCTCCGCTTGTCGGCGGTTGGCTCCGGACGTTGCTCAAACGGGTGACAGGTGTCAAGTTTGGGATGACGTAGCGGCGTCAAAGCGGGCGGAGCCGCCACGTGAGTGTTGTTAGGATACGTTCCTCCTTTCCATTACGTCACTTCCATGTACATTTTCTCAAAAGTCGAACCTAGCTATCCAGGTGGTCTTTAACGCCAAATTTTGATGTACCCTGCAAGGACCAATATCTTTTCAGAGTCCCTTGCCGGCCGCGGCCACACAAACATAATAGTCTGTCTGTTAAAGATTAGAACCATTGAAAAAGAAGAGAACATGACCTTGCGCTGCTTGGATGTAGAAGGAGTCGGGATAGCGGACAAATCACGCAGCCCTTGTGACGAATAAAGCATGAACTGCAACAGATTCCAACGAGCCATTGCGAATGTATGTGAACTGTAGGATGTGGGCTTGCCGCCAAATATGAACGTAGAAATGGTGAAACATCACCGAGAATTGTCAAAAGAACGACTCGAGTGACCGAAGCAAACCCTGACACGGAACAAAACTCACTCGATAGAGAAACAAAACGCCCTGCACAACGATGTTAATTTTGGACACGCAGAAGAGGGTCTGTCAGGATTCACGAACGAAGACTTTCATACAGAAACGACGAGACATGAAGAGCGAAAACGTAAACGTCGCGGACTCCAGAAACTGAATGAAGTAACGTCTTCTTTGAAGCCGAAACACTTCACTAAACCAGGACATTTGCTTCGAGTTACAACTGGGATTATGAACATCGCTAAGGACGTTAGAACTAAACAAAAACAAAGCAAGGACCCACTTATAGCAAAAACGACGGAAGAGCGAAGCTACACGAATCTTTTGACTGGTTGCAAACGAGAATACCTTTACATTTTCTGTCGGGGGAAACAGCTGACCAATCTTGCAAATGCCGATAATGGAAAACTTCAGCCATCTGCGAGAAACGATTTCACTTAGCATTGGCGACAGAGTGAGCGACTGATGGACTACTTTTGGAAGAGGTAGCACAAAAGATATTCGATCCATCTGTAATCAACGCATGAGACGGTTTGGAACAGAACGATAAAACTTAGGAAGGAAACCAGGTTCCCGCTGAGGAATACAAAACGATTGGACATCTATGGCAGGGTGAACGAATCGGGCAGGCCTACTGCAATAGGAATGAAATGATGCGAGCATGTGCTGGGAACGAACCGTGCGGACAAGTGCAGAGAAGAAAACATTAGGTCATATAACGCTACTCCTTTATGGTGAATGAGTGATCTAATGGAGGCTGCACGAGGCTCGTGGCAGCGGTAGAAGGCTGCACAGAGTTGGTGGCGGCGGTGGGATGCTGCACGAGAGAGCAAAGAATGGTGGCTTGGGGTGAATCGGTAAGCAAGAAAGAGCTGCTCGAGAAAAAAAAATTGGGTTGTGTGTATGTTTATACAGCCTAGAACTTGGTCTGCCTCCAAGGGCGACGAGACTCCCAGCTGTAGATTAGCAATTTAGCCAGTGCAGTACAAACCGCTAGCCTGGGGTCTTTAACGTGCACCACGCAGTAGTGATACACGACCGCACGCCGGTACGATGCTCATCCAGATCGAAACGGGCAGGGGCGGGAATTGAACCCAGTATCCTGGGTTCTGCAGCGCAGCTTTCGCTCCACGTGCTCCGAGCTGGTGTGCGCTAGACCACTCGGCCACCGATCCCCCAGCTGCTCGAGGCCCAAAAAGCGGATGGGTTTTGTCGGCAGGTGTTGGTAAAATCTGTGGAAAATGCAGTTTACACCGCAAACGTTGACGGACGAATGGATTCACCATTCGACTCATATCTGCTGGGCGAAGATGGCTTTTTGCTCCGCTACATCCCAACGATCCATGACGAGGAGGAAAATGACTCTCACTTCTGGGCTGTAATTCCTAGCAAGCTACACAGGAAGTTTTTCGGGTACTTCCACGACTCAGCTCTAGCTGGTCATGGCAGCGGCAGCAAGACTTTTCAAAAGTTATGTCGCGTCACGACCTGGCCGGGGATGAGGCAGGACCTATTTATGTATGCTTGTAGCTGCCCAGCTTGCCAGAAGGCGAACCCAAGAGGTGGAAAACCTTCGGGTTTGATGCAGTCGGTGGTGAGTCACCACCCGAGGGAGATACTGGCTTGCGACTTCGTAGGCCTATTCCCAAAAAGTCCCATGGGAACCAGTATCTGCTGGTAATCACTATCATTTCTCGAAGTGCGTGGTGATGTACCCCTTGAGAAAACTGATTTCGGAGCGGATCTGGGAGAAGTTGTTAGATACTTTCCTGCACTTCGACACGCCCAGATGTCTCCTTAGCAATAATGCTAGTTACTTCACTGGCGAGGTGTTCGTAGACACCTCCTTGGCGCTCAATATAAAGTTCAAAAGGACGACCTCATGTCATCCCCGGGCCAATATTACTTAAAAAGTGAATCGGAATATAAAAACAATGATGATTGCTCTTATGGGGAGACACAGGGACCGGGACGAGCATATCGCCGAGCATTTGCCATTCGGACGACCGTGAAAAGATCGACTGGATTTACGCCAGCTTTTTTGAACCTGGGTAGCGAGCTATTGAGCTATTGTCCCCACTGGAGTCTGGGTTACGAAGCCGCATCGCGGAATCGGCATGTTCTCTATGTATCCGGCGGAGCTCAAGACTCGCCTTTCGGGTGCACTGCACGACGCTAGGGAAACCTCGATGCCGCTAGGATCGAGGAGGAGGCCCAATACGATAAGAGCCATTGTAACCTGGGATACAACGTCGAGGACTTGGTCTCAAGAAGAACTTACCGGCTGAGCAACGCAGCTAGCGTGTTCGCAGCATCACTGGCCCCGAAGTGGGATGCGTTTTGCGAGGTAAAGTCGAGAGTGTCACGTCTTACTTATAGACAAGCCCCCCTCCCCTCCGCCCCCGGAGGCCAAGCCTTGAGGGGAGGGAATTGCGGAGACCCTTTGCCATGGCCTTCAGGTGTCCAGTGCCCAAGCCCACATTCCATGTCTGTGTGAGAACCTGTTGACTCCATCATCGTCTCCAGTGCCGAAGCTGACATTCCCCGCCAGTCTGGGACCCTTTGAAACCCGTCACGTAAACAGCGCCGAGAATGCCAACGGAGGCTTGCCTGCCGGCGAGACAAGCACAGTGTTGCTCGCCCGTGTCCGTGGCCTTATATGTTTATGATATCCTTGATTGGAGCGCGATGGGCAAGAGACTGAAGGGTCGGGCTGATTATATAAGAAGATAGCAGGCGGGGGGTCAAGAGAGTCGTGAGTTGACGGTCTTCTGTTAGAGTCTGGTGGTAGGGGAAACTTCATTCAAAGAGCCAACAAGCTACTGCCGCATCCGGAGGGAAACATGAATTGGGGAGACGGCATGTGTGACTTTCTTGGCAACGACTGAAGAGTGGCTTCATCGCATCGGGCGTTATATAAGGTGGGAAGATTCTACGAGCTTCAAAGATGAAGTGACCATGTAGAAGTTACGACGTAAATTACCAAGCATGGCGGTTAGCGCTGTTGACAATATAGTTCATATAAGTTTTCCAAGAGTGGATAGCTGTTATATGAACACGTAGGTATTTTCACTAAGGTTACTTGTTTCAGCACAGGACCCACAACATATCAGCAAGCGTTACTACTTGCAGCATGCCGCGAAATTCTCATTGATCTACATTGATTAGTATTCAGACGCATATTCCAAGTCTTACACCAGCAGGAGATTTCCTTAAGGTGAGACGGAAGTATATTAGTATCAGAATTCCAAGAGAGTACTCGAAAAATGACGGAGCAGGGGTGGAACGACTGCGCCATTTGCGCCAGACGCATTTGTCTGCGCCATCCTGCGCCATTTTGCGGAAACTGCGCCACAGCCAATACCTCGCGCCATTGTGCTCCAAATCGCACAACGTGCGCCAAAAAAATATATATTTTTTGTCTTGGTTTCGGTTTTTATCGACTCAATTGGCAACAATGAGCGCGTTTAGCTTGGTCGGCCTTGCAATTTTTTGTTCCGTTTATTTTCCCTGTGTATCCCGAGTCGGAAGCGCGCAAAAAAATTCGGGGGTCGGATTCCAAGCGCTACATCACCTGCGACTGGATTCTTATTCTTCAATCGTAAGCGGTTAAGTAAGTCGGCCGAGGTGAGGTCGAGTCGTTAAGCGTCAGATTGCCTGAGGCACTGCGGCCCGGGTTCCGGACGTCAGTCAGTTGAAAACACATTAGCAAAATATTCCTTTTAGTGCTTCATCGTTCGAAGTTAAAACCGCATTCTTGCGAGATAAATCGTGATTTGATTGAACTGAAACGCGGTCCGATCCGAAACCTTGCCGGCCAGCAGCTCTCACGCGAGCGGTAGATCTGCTCGGCGTACTTTCATCTTGCTCTGGCTCATCGCTTCGAATACGATAACTCCGTTAATCGTAGTCTGCTGCTTCGATATTGAGTTGTACAATAGGATAAACTCGAAATTTGTTGCCCTGTTCCTCCGCGCAACTGCACGTCCGTTGCTTACGTACGTCACGTGGTTCGCACATATAATTACTATGTCGAGCACGTGTGGGTTGTGCTATAAGCAGTGCTCGTTTGCATTTTGAGCAGCTGAAAGCCACCCAGAAAATATCAGGGGCACTATTTTCAGAAACATATGTATACTTGCTTTTTGGTTCTCACTAAGGCCAAGTTTTCGCATCTGTTACACTGTTATCCCATCTACCTAGGTTCCTAACCACTCATGTTCATCTGTGCTGCTAAGCACAATTGAAATTGCTCCCGTGCTCGTCTAAGAAACAAGCTGAAGTGCAATGAAAACTGATTTGAGCTGCTCCTAGCCTGCTCCAGAATGTAGTTTCAGCTGCTCCCAACCTGCTCCAAAAGAGCTGTTACAGCTGCTCCCGTGGCTGCTCCCAAGTACATTTCATGAGTTCCACCCCTGACGGAGTCATCAGCACATAGCTCTAATGGATGAATCAACAGAGTTAAGTAGATTTAAGTAGATTATTATGTAAATAAGAAAGAGCAGAGGGCTGAGAACTGAGCATTGAGGCACATCTCAAATGACAGGAGAAGGTGAGGATTCGAAGTCAATAGCGGTTACGAATTCGGTCTTATGGGTCCTATTAGGAAGAAAATTCTCCATCCACACGATGATGTTTCAATCGACGTTGAATTTGCTTAACTTCAAACATAGTCATTCGTGAGAAGCCAGATTAAAAGCTTTAAAGAAGTTTTGAGAAACGAAGTCAATCAAAATCCCTTGTCTAAAGCTGAAATAAGTTCGTTGGTACAAAGTCCTAGCTGTGTTTCAAGGGAGAATGCCTTACAAAGTCCGCGCTTACATGATGTGAAAAATTAATTATCTTCTAGAAAACGAACCTGGTTGGAGTAAATGATGCGCTCAATTTTTTTGCAAGGAACACCAGTTATTGAAATAGGTCTATAATTAAGTGCAGAATGTGCACCACCCGACGACTTAAACAGCGGCATCGCCTTGCCCACCTTCCAATCATCAGCTACAAAAATCAGACTTGTACGTAACTGGTTACAAGTAATGGATGACTTGTAATCGATTACATTTACTGTAATTTTGTAACGCTTCAATTACTTCCTTCAAGGAGTAACGATCCTTCTAATTGAATTACTTTTTTCCTGCAATCGCCACAAATTACCAATCACAATTTTTCTCAATTTCTTTTTTTCTTTTTTGGGTGGATTGGGGGGGGAAGTTAAATGTGCTGGAGTCACTCAGCTCTGGGCAAATGTCATTTTTTTTCGAAACCACTAAGCACGGGACCTCGTAAATGAATAGGCTACTTCACTAGGCTTCGTTTCCTGGGTACATTTTTTGGATACACCGGAGACTACGTCCGGGTATGAAAAATGACCTTGGATAGTTCATGTTTTCGCATTAAAAGAAAAGCGACGGATCCAGGGAAGAGATTGACGCACCCAAGACGCTGGCTGTATATTGAATACTTCTGGCAGAGAAATCCACATGCCATAATAAACTGTATTTACATATTTTCAAAAGCAGGACATAAATAGTGGTGATGCCAAGCGCGCCCATTAGCTTGCCTATTCTGCTGGTGCGCCTGCTGCCGATCTTCTATTCGTGTGGCACGAGAGCACGCTGCACTCGGTGCCTCATGGACTGCTTGTCGTAAAACCACAAATCCACAAATACCTCCCCCCCTCCACCTCCCCAGAGGATCCTCCAAACTGTCCACGGAGACGGAGCGATTATGACCTCCCTAGAGGATCCTCCGATCTGTTCACGTTCCCAGTGAAATCACTGCATCCTGGGAAAGTAGCGCCGTATGGTCGCCATATGGTGGTCCGTGAAATGAGAAATTTCTTTTTGACCCCTCCGTTCTTGGTGAGCCGATCTAAATTCGCTAGTGACGGGTAGCTTTTTGGAGACATTTCTTGTATACCGAGATTTTGCTATCCACACACCGGCGAAACAAGCGTACATATTTGTACTCCCACCATATGCTGTGTCGGTGCTTGGAGGCACTGAAAAATACGTTGACCGTTTTAAAATACCCAAGAACAACATAATTGTAAGAGATCTGTGGAGATGGGCATGACTGATAAGTTGATTGCACACACAGTGTCAAAGACGCTTAAATTGGCGAGGAACGCTTCCAGTACGATTATGCTCCATGGTGATCTTGGCGCGACTGGTTTAGAATGACCCTCTGGAAGCTTCAAAGATTTAAATGGACCGAGATGGCGATTTCCGTGGCAATATAGACAAACTAGCCAATCTCCTTGCGAGGTTTTGGTCGTCTGTATGTTAGTATCTGTTTGTGGCCGGCTAGCAGGTAGGGAAGGCAATGGCGATACTTTCCGGGATTCAGTGACTTTAGTTTCCAGGAGATGGAGCGATGATGAGGCGAAATGGGCATTTACACAACGGAGAAATCTCGGGGATTTCTCCCCGGCACACGCATCACGCGACGAAAACGTAAAACTTTTGCGGCGCGACGCTATGACGTCAGCTACGCGGCGGAAGGAGGGAGGGATGCTGGGGCGGCACAAACAATCCTGGTTTGGCTGCGGATCAGTTTGTGTTCTATAACATTTTGGCGTGTAATTATTTGGTGTCAAAAATAGAGCTCGCTAAATTCGTCTGCGGTGGTGCCAAGTGTGGAAACCTCTATATTGGACTGCAAACGCTGACGTCCCTCCCCCGGCACCAGTCGCAATTGGAGTCGCAGACGTAGTCGCAGCTAAAGGACATCTGATCTCGCCAGCCGTCAGCGCACACAGCACCCTCCAAGACCAAGGTGAAGTTTATTGGCCTTAACGGTAAGCGACGGACACCACCCACTTCTCACAACAACACCTGATACCAACATTTTCGGGGTCGGGAGGAACACAAAGTGGAAATTCGTCATTGCATCAGGAGTCCCACTACATGAGCAGAACCAACCCGCCGCAGCAGCCGTGTTTAAAGCATTGGAGAATGCCGCCCTCTCCCCACCCCTCCATCCTGCACATCCTCCTCCAGTAGGCAAACTTTGAAACCGGAATCCGTTTCATCGTCCAACAAACTGTGGAGAAAGCTTTAACCCGCATCATTAGTAATCAAGTCTAACGAGGAATCACCTCAGCCCTCATCCCCATCACTGAACGCCTTGCCCAACTCTCAACCCTCTTATGGGCAAATGAGGACATCACACTCCCGCTTAAACGCTACAACGCCTCCACCCAGGGCACCCATCATATCAACTAAAACCCCGAATTATCGTACTCCACTTCATTCCCCCACCCCCTCTCGTCATTTGGCACTGGAACCCCCGTGGATTACGCCACAAGTAACAACATTTACTGCAGTGTGATAAAACTAATTTACAAACCTAATATGTAAATTCAAAAGGAACCACAATAGGTTCGTAATGACCAAACTCATTTGCATTCACAACGAGTAAATTCTGAAGAATAGGCAAGTAGTTCTTAATGATCAATTTCGATTGCATTCCTAGTTATAACATATGATGGAATAGATATTGAGTTTCTTATGATCAAACTCATTAGACGTTGAGTTTATATTGAGTTTCAATTGACTCAGTAAGAATACATTAGAAGCTCAATTAAAACTCATTGATAATTTTTGTACGGGCCCAAAGCACTTATGTCGTAGGGGCTGCCCTGCACACCACCTTCGACAAAAAGCTCCAAGCACACCGGGAGGCTCAGGAACATCGCCTCCGCACGTCTCATGAGGGCCGCAACATCCTCCACGCACTGGGCTACGACATCCAGAACCCGGCTGCTCTGCCTCCCGATCCTCCACCATGGTACGTTATCGTCGGACTCACGATCCCGCCCATACCCACGAATATGGATCCGAAAACCCACCAAAGACACTGGCAAGCCAGAGTCGACCACTTCACAACACACGAACGCACACTTGTGTATGCGTGCGTGTCTATGTGTGTGAGTGTGTCACCGAGCGCTAGGCTGCTTTTGCGAGCGCTGAGGCTTTCGGTAACCGGACAAAAGCTCACCCGTTTTTTCACAGACCCAAACAAAAACTTTTCCCTTTTTTTTTGCTATTTGGGCAAAACACGAGTCGAGATAAAGTGCGAACGCGATGGACATTGCACCATTTTTAGGAAAACTTGAACCTCATTCCTTGCAAAGGTGTCAACAGATAAGTCATTACAAGCAGGGAAGCAACAATTTGGGACCAAAATTTAGGTCACCAAAACTGAGTGGAGCTGATAAGATCAAGCTTGCTTGACTTATCAGGAATCACGCTCAACAAACTTCGTGAACCGAAGCTTTTGAACCCAAAGAGTGACCGAAGAAGCGAAGTTACCCATCGGTGACCTGGCTCTTTTATTGTGCTTATGTCATGCTAAATGCGCCCATAAATTTAGTTAGGCACAATGTCTCTTCATTACTAATGCCTAGGTTTTCTCGGGGTTCAGGGTTATATTTAAAGTGAATGGCTAGGAAAATAAATTGTTTCCTTCACTGTGCGTAGTAAATGGATTTGAAATTAAGGATTATCTCAAGGTGATGTGAAAGGGAAACTGAAGCAAAACTGTAATATACACACCATTGAGTTGCGAATTTTTTGTAATTTTTTTGAAGGAACGGGAGTTGGGCTTTTTGGAAAAGTACAATACAGAGGACCAATTTAGAAAGCTTTGCGGGATTTCGGATAGGCTGGCGTTCCTTCCACTACAGCTTGTTCCCGAAGGATTAACCATCAGGGAAATGTTTACCGTTGACATTGGCTACCTGCTGGACTACTTTGATTGCACGTATGTCAAACGCCGCTTCGGTGGTGCTTCTCTTCCTTCTGCGGGGGCACCCAGAGTGAATTCTTCCCTTTGCCTGACTGTGCGCCGACGACGACCGGAGTTTCCCCGGAACAGTGGAATATGTACGACGCCACTCTTCAAGATAAAGAGCTGACGAACAACACCTACGAAGGACGGAATACCGGTTCCAGAAGCTCGTCGGCCACGCCCATCCAAGCGTCTAGAGGCTGATTGAATTCCTACAGGAAATTCAGGCGCTCATCGCCACGTCATTGACACAAGTCTGAAGAGGTGAGCCCCCAGTGAAGCGGGTGCGAAAACCTACTCTGCGCCTGCAGAATCGTCTCAAACATATTTGCGAGGGCTTCCAGGTACATCGAGATCTACCAAGACTGCTGGAGCTAGTAGGCAACTGCATTCGCTTTTAACCAATCGATAAATAAACTTGTTTCTGCTATTATCAACAAACCAAGCACCTGTCATATTGAATTTATTGTTGCATTTTAGTGTAGCACGCATGCACCTAAGTTGTCCACACTAGTGTTAAGACCAACACAACATTTTCTCCTTGTGAGCTTTTTGTCCGATTCTGTGAAAAAAATGGGTGAGCTATTGTCCGGTGAGATTTTGTCCCATGAGCTTTTCTACGGGATTCGAAACTTTCAGAGAGGTTCCGACGGCGTCGCAAAGTCTTGCAAAAGTAATTGTAATTGTTCCTGAAATTTTGGAATTGCTGACGCTAGAAAGTAATTGAATTAGCAATTACGATTCATTTTAACCGAAAGTAATTAATTGCAATTTTAAATTACCAAGAAAGTAATTAAATTACAGTAATTCAATTACTGTAATTAAGTTACTACACAAGTAGGATGGAACGCATAACCTACGCTCTGGTCCCATTTTGCATCCCACATTTTTCGTATCCAAGGACATCCACCTGGTGCCGGCAACTCATGACAATGATGCGGACCAAGTGTAATTTTAAGTCGAAGTTCTCTTTCTCTCTCTTTCTTTCTTTATCTTTATCTACCTATCTTCCTTTCTTTCTCTCTCTCTCTCTCTCTCTCTCTCTTACTCTCTCTCGCTCTTTCTCGGGCGATGGTTTTTGATGATTAGGGTGGGTGTTGTTTCTGCGTCTTTTCTTCTCTTTGTTTTTTTTTCTTCATTTCGACGTCTGTTTTAAGAATAAATATTTAGCTCACAGTCAGCGCCTTGTGAGCGCAAGTCTCTTCTTTGTGTCTTTCGTCTTTTTAGCGCTGTTTTACTTCTTTATTATTATGCACCAACTAGCCCAATTTAGTGCCTTCCTAAAACAATCGCTTGCTTCGTACACCATGAACTCTATAGTTATTTTGCATTTAAACATCAGAAGCTGAAAACGGGACTCTTCATACTTCGCTGGATGCTTGAAACTATAGTTTTTAAATATGTATAGCTGAATTAATGTTCGAATCAAAATTAACCTTTTTCAAAAAAATATTAATGTATTACACACATGATTCTCCTATATTTCGTATGGCAGTTTGGTTACTTCTTCGAACTAAGAATAATATGTCGGCACTTGCATTGTATGCCTGACGGAAGCAGGAACTTTGACAAAGGTGAGCTCGGGGCATATTGTCGCTCCATGAGGAAAACGTGCTATGTATATTACGTTCCAGTAGATTACACCAAACAATCCTTTATGACGTAATATTGAGCAACACGTACATTATGCAACATACCGCGTGCTTCTATTCCTGCGTTTTAGATCATAGAAGTATAATTAACAGCGAAAACGATCAAAACTGTTCATCGTTTTCGATCAACTTAAACTGCGAGACGCAATTGAGGTGCAGGTCACGGCCCGCTCTAAGCCCCGCACACAGATCCGTGGCGCCGTCCATGACTACTGGATTGGCTTGGCTGCTCAGCCGAACACGCACGCAAGCCTCGTGTCTCATCGTCGCGACGTCCGGTGCGTCTAGTCTGCCACTTGACACCGCCCGCTAGTCGTGCAAGCAGACTCGCTGTAGCATCCGGTATCGTGTGCTCTTCCACAACCACTACAACCGTCTGTAACACAAGCAGGGCCCGTTTGCTCGAAGCCGGTTAACATTAACCGCGGTAAAACGTTATAATCGCTCTTCCCTACTAGGTACCTATAATTACCTAGCCAAGTTTGACGAGGGCTGGATGAGCGATAGATCCGTGTTTTTTTATGAGGTGGTAGCTGATGTTACCTACTGGTTGTAGCGAATATAAGTGGCTTTCGTGGTAAAGTTCCCGAAAGTGGGGGACCCAAGAACGCGCGCTACCAGGATTTCGTGACGCAGCGTGGCATACATTTGAGCTTGAGAAACACTTTTTGTTGCTCGTGGTATATATATTGGGTAAGGTAAAACTAAATTAACGCTTGTTTGGAAAATTTCTAAATGCTTGGCTGTCTGAAGACAAGCCTTGTTGAAATTTTCTTTTAAGTTCGAAAGATTATGACGAAGTTCAGTCCTTGAAAGGATTAGGAAGAAGTGAGCAGTGAAAGGCGCGCGGTACGCCGGCAGCATAATTGGCCAGCATCTAAGAACTGTATATAACACCATCATAAATTGAAAATCGTTTAATTCGGCTCCAGTGATAATAGACCTATTACTAAATTACACAAGCATTCAGGAGAATGCTGAAAGTGTAATTGTACGCTCCGCGCGCGCTGGCCTTCCCCGTATAAAAAATTATAAGTAAATAATCATGATAAGGCTTTGACGAACGCGCGCGTATAAGGCAAATATTATTTTAGGCTTTTGCTTTAAAACAGTTACTACTGCAGACACCAGCACGTGCAGCTCGAGTAACTGCACTCTTAGCATGCACCTTGGTGCTTGGGAAATTTACCAAAAGGTCTACTGAGACGCGGTCAGCTCTGCGTGCTATAAATACCCGGCCGATTGAGTCAAGACAGTTCACTATAGTATTCCAAAGACGTTTCCATGCCGTCAATTACCGCGTTCACTTAGGCTTAGGAACGACCAGTATCGAAAGACTATCTAAATAATTCGGTGAGGTCATCGCTCATGCTTTGCGATTTAAGTGAGGTAAGGCAAAGCGAAAGCCTCCTGCACCATTAATTGCTGACTAACGCGCCCGATATTGCAGCAGCTACATATCAGTTCCGAAGCGAGAGACGCTCTCTCACAGGGGCACCGCCATGTTACCCTGCCGTCCTTACTCTGCCGGTCACGTGAGCTAAAATTCCCCGTTCTAGGGAAATTCGGTTAACTTTTTACCGCGCTTGAAGTTAACCGGCTGGAGCAAACAGGCCCAGGATTACGGTGGAAGAAACACATTTAGATGATGACTCTGGCCGCTCTTCCCGTGGGGAGCGAGTGACCAGATCGTATTCGGAGCTAGCCTCGAACCAGGAGTAGTTAGTTCGCGCGCCGCCGCGGAGGGCACTGAAGTATGAGGTCCCTCCTCGCCGGCCACGGTGTCGGCGGCGTAGCGTGCTCGCCTTTTTTCGCAATGTGGTGGTGTGGTGGTGGTGTGCGGCCGGTGGCTGGCCTCGTGTTTTGCTTTGGTGCTGTGTCGTTCACAGGTGCCACCATCGTGCACGAAGGTGAGCCTTAACCCGAAGAAGAAGAAGAAGGAAGAGTCACAGATTTATTGACTCTGGCGACTTGGTGGCGGCGTGACGACAGTGAGGTACAAACAGGAAGCGGTGAGCGAGGGAATGCGGGACCACCGCTGGGAGAAACAACCGGAGCGGTCCGTTTGGGAGGGACCCGATAATTGGGTGCCATATATCCCCATGCGAGTGAAGCGCGCTTGGTGCACCGAACATATAATGGTCACCGCGTCGGACAGAGTCATCACCTAAATGTTTCTTCCACCGTGCCCACGATGCAACCATGAAAGTGGCGCTCTAGCGTGCCATCCTGTACGAGCCAGGGTCCAATAAACACGTATCTGAACAACTGCCCATGCACTCTAAGAAAAAAAGGGTGTAGTCAGGTGCATCAGGCGCACATGCACCCTTTTCATGAAAGATGAACCCTCTGTTGCCCAGCCAGTGTACCTGTACACCGACAATGAGCATCCTCCTCTCCCTTAATAACCTCTAGGTTATCAGTGCCCCGCCACGCTAGCCACGCGTACCGATCAGCTTAGTTGTGCTTGGATTTCCCCTTGGGGGTCACTTTTGGGTTGGACAGTTTCTTAGGAAGTATGGAGCTATCCTGTACACTCGGTATTGACAGTAGAGTAGACGCTATGCTTGTTTTAGGCCAATCGGGTCTCCGGGTAGGATCACGTGACTACAGTCTCCAAGCTAGAGGTAAGGCAGAGCACGGCACCTGCCTGAAGGCCGATGCCACGGATAGCATCCACTGCACTATTAACTTTGGGTCGAACTTTCAAGCGGATATAAGTGACAAATCATATCGTTGTGTTCATTGTTGGGATGCCCTGAAGCTAAGCCTTTGCGAGGGCGCCCCCTTTTGGCCTTGAAGGAGCTGCTATTTTCCTACTTCTCTCTTTTGTCTTTCTCTTCCTGAGCTGAAAGCGTGGAAGAAGGTGCGCAGTCACCGGACCAATGGACCTGAGGCTTTTTATCCCTTGACTCCGCTGTCTGGGTGGGTAACGGCAGGAGAGTGATCATCTGGTAGAGGTTTCACGGGTGACGCAGTAGCTCCTTCCAATCCCGGAATGTCTGCTTCCCGGCCTAGTTTCTTGTGTGCTGAGCTGCTACCAGCGGGGCTGCCGTAGATTTCGTCCGCGACAACGTATTCGAGTGTACCAAGGCTTCCAGTGTTTTAAAAGTACTACGCGTATATCGGCAACAAGCGATTTCTTCAAAAAGCCAAAAGAATTTATGTTCTGCGTTTAGTGTTCGGTTCGGCAATTTACTGCTTCTGACACATCTTTTGAATCTTCGCAGACCTCCTTTCTTTTCGTTTTTGTGTTTATGTGGTTGTTCCGCAGCGCCCGTGTCGACATATATCTCGGATTACATTATTCAAGTCCGGTATTTTCATCGTAAGGGCGACGCAACCTACTGCTTTACAAGAATTGACCATTCCGCTCCGTATTACCTCTAGAATAAGGCAGTGTCTATTTCCTAGGAACCGGGAGAATAATTTCCCGAAATTCTATCGGCAGTCGCCTGCCATTAGCTGTTTACAATCATGTGACGACTGCAGGCAGAATACTGACTTTCTTATTCTCCCGGCGTTTTGTGAAAACATGTTTCGTGGACACCTTTTTGTTAATACACGTTTCGTAGACACTTTTCGTCGACACCAACATGTCATCGTCACCTGTTACGCGAAATGCACGCTGTAGGGGCATTTCGTCGCGCGTGTACCTCTGAGGCCCGTGCTCACCGACCCAGCCCACCCGTTCACGCCGCTTCGTGGCGACAGTCTGAGGCGGCTCATAACAAAAATGTTAATCCACCTGTCCCACCCGTACACGTCACTTCGCGGATACAGTCTGGGCCGACTCATTACACGGAAAAAAAGGAGAAGCTAATATAGGAAAGTTAACCTGGGCTGTCTATACAACATCGCGTGTCGATGAAACGTCGTTCGATGAAGTGATAGTACCGCCAATGAGTGGCGACTGCCGGTGGAATTTCGGGGAACTAATTCTGCCGGCTGCTGGGAGACTCAGACAGTTCCTAAGACTCACCGCGGTTCTTGTTTGCTTAGTAATCTTCTCAGTTGTGTAACAGCTTTTTTCCACCTCTTCACATATCATGGATTGCTTGCGAGTTTGTACTTGTTTACGCAATAGGCTGTCTAATAAACTTCTAGATTTGAAAACAATCCCGTGTGTCCGTTTACCTGCCTTCTTGCAATCACCAGGGCGCACACATTTTTTTAAGGGTTTCCTTGGTGTCTTAAATAGGTTTAATGAAGTTAGTTATGAAGCGGGTGCATAAAGTGGTGTGAAGGTGCACCTTTAAATCGGGTGCATCTGTGTTCCCTTCCAGTTCAGTGACTGTAAAAGAAATGTAATTGTACACCTTTCAACGGGGTGCTACTGTATTTCTCTTTGAGGGCAGTGGGTGTAGAAAGAGAATTAATGGTACACTATTGAGCGCGTGCATCTGTGTTCTCTTTGAGTGGGGTGGGTCTATGAAGCGGTGCATTGGTACACCTTCGAATGGGGTGCATAAGTGTCCCCTTCCATTTCATTAGGTGTAGAAAGAGGTGTAGCCGTACACCATTGATTGGGATGTACCTGTGCTCCCTTCAAGTGAGATTTGTGTAGAAAAAAGCGTACATATGCACCACACCAACGGGTGTTCACATACTCCCATCTTTGGGGTGTACAAAGATTTCCTCAAAGGGTGTAGTATATGTGACAAGCACTTACACCCCCATGGGTTTACCCCATTACCCATTTTCTTCTTAGAGTGTGTGCTGCAAACACTAAACAAAAATAAACAAAATAAATATGCAATATTTTCAGTTTTTCTTGTATTTTCATAGCGTCCACGAGCAAGGTGACGCGCGACTAAAACGTGACCTAAAATACCCGCTTTGGCAACACATAGGTGCGCTGCTAAAAACCTAAACTTCTGGCCTTCTAGGAGCGAAATGACGAGAACACACTTGGGCAAACCTGATGCTAGGCGAGCACCTGATTGCTTCCAGCCAAGTGGGTCGCAAATTCTTACCTGTGTAGGTTACCTCTCAATACTATAGGGTGCCTAAGTCACCAGGCTCAATTTAAAATGAACCGTAAAAATCGACGCCTGCACATAGCAATCTAAACTTTTTATCAAAGGTGTGTTTCACAGGCGTGTTTTTTCTTGTAAAATTACACAGCGTATCTCCCTTTCTGTAAGCAGATGGGGCCAAGAAACTTGCCTGGGTCAACGCTGGGTCGCGACGCAGACGATTAAGTCGAGTAAAGGGGCGGGTTTGGCATTCGTATTGATAGATGGCACTACCTCCTTAACGAGACTGTTCGCGACCACCACGGATTGTTCAAATGAACATAATCTTTTTTGTAATGTACCTCTGGTTAAAAAATAAATGCGGACAATAAAAGCAAAACTTAGTAAAACCAGCACACGTTGACATAACGATGGCCCTTTCGCTTCCAACGGATTTCGTCTGCGTGTCTGCTTTCTTTCGCTGGTTGGGTACACCTTGAGAGGCTGCTCCAGACGCCATCAATCAGTACGCTCGCCAAACACACCCCACAACTCGACTTGGTCGTCTGCGTCGCCGCCCGCCGTTTAGCCTGGCAGGTGTCATTGGCCCTATTTTTTACACAAAGAGGGCTAAGCACTTCGCCAGAATTTTCGTAGAAAAATCCGCACGAACCATCCTTTGGGAGATGATTATCTACGTTAATGCGCAGTAGCATCGAGCAGAGTGCGGAGATTATGCGCGTTCGTCAGGTGTGCCGGCACGCCTCATAAGTACGCCAGCCCGCTCTTGAGCGATTCTCAAGATTGGTAGACACTTTTCACAGCCCTGCGCGATCTCCGCAGCCCAGCACGTGCGTTGCTGTCACTTGGGAAGGCAGAGCAAAGCACGCGCCATGCGCACAGACACTCAAAATGAGTGCCGAAACCAGACTTTCTGGCGTCTCTGGCTAGTCTCAACCAACGGTACTCTAGGCGGTTGTTTATATCTTTTACCATAGGACGCTTTGCAGCGCTGTCACGCGCTACCGGTGCGCGCGCGTTCCATGCACGAGGGCTCATTCCGCGCTCGTGAGGGCTGAGCACGGCCACTACATCACCCTCTCCCGAGCGCGGGAGAGGGTTGGGCTGGGAGCCGTGCGCAGCCTCGCGGAGAGGTGGAGATGAGCCCTGCGTGCATGAGCGCTGCACGCCCGCGATAAAGCGTCATAACCAGATGATTTAGAAGTGCGTTGAATCGACTGCCTTCATGGCTCTGTGGTTAGCGCGTCTGCCTGCTGATCAAAGGGTCAGCGGTTTCAAAATCCCGCCGGCGCGCCGGTCTTTTTGTGTATTTGTCTGACCCGCGGCGTAAGGGTTAGCAAGCCAGATAGATATGAATAGATAGATACATAGACGAAGTACGTGCGTGAAAGTATCCAGAGAATGCTATTCGCATTAATATTCGCAGTAAAAGCGACCTGTGAAACACTCCTTTGACGAAAAGTTTAGATTGCTACATGCAGGCGTAGATTTTCAAGGTCCATTTTAGGCCGAGCCTGGTGACTTGGGACGCCCTATATTGTTACGGAGTTTAATTTACTGGGTGTTGTCCATGACCCAGTTAGAGCGGAGTGTGGGTTCTGGCACGCGCCTCAGCAGCACCGCTACACTATTTTCCCTTTTAGTTTTTTAGTGATGTCTCTTCCTAGGGTGGTTCATTCTGCTAAACAACCTTGCCACGTCCCTTAGAGATAGTTCTTTTCGCCGGTGTCGTTGCCGATGCTCTTCTGCACGCTCACGAATTTCACGCCTAAGTCACAGTTCCTTCGCGACACCAAAATCCAGCACATTGGCTCTTTTTGAAGTTGATGCGCGGAGACTTGTCCACTTGGCGCCGCCAGTCTTCTGTTTTCGTCACCCCTGGTGACATATCTGATCAGAACTTTGATAATGGCACAGGTCATATCGGTGAAAAACATCACTGCAAATTTGCGCATTTTGAAAATCAACACCGAAAACAGAAATGCACTGGTAGAGCGCAGAATCCAGGAGATGGAACGTTTTTTTAGAAGATTACCACTTATGACCTCATCCGTTTCAATGGCCATAACGACGGTCAAAGAAGATTTCAAGAGCAGTGCGCACTTACGCGCGTCGATTGCTTGAGGGTCTGGATTGCCAAAGTGGACATCGGCTGACGCAGCATCTTCAATTCACGGTCACAAAATAGACATGTAAATCATGGCGAAGTGGTGAGTTGTTCTTGAAAGGTACGGCACGACGATTTGCGGCTTCAGGTAAGGTGTTTACTAGGTGCTTTCCATAACTAAATTAGAACGGATTGTCTGTCGGCCCCATGCCGTCTGCGCGCGGATCGTCGCCGTCCTCGGTGGGTTCTGGCACGCGCCTCCAGCAACACCGCTACACTACAACCATGGTCGCAATCACGACGGTTGCACGATTCCCAGAGCGCAATGGCCGCTTTAACGAAAGCCGAAGTTTTTATTCAGCATCAACTCGTGCATATGAACAAGTCGAGACATATCAAACAGAATAGCTGACGTAGGAAGTTAGACTCACGCCAGTCCCACTACAAAAACAACTACCAACACAGTACTACCAGAGGACATTGTACTTGCGATAGTTGTTTGCTGAAAACTAAGTAAGTTTATGAAATCTGCTGTTTAACACTCTCGGTGAACGCGAAACAATTCGCACTCATTAAAACAGACGAGCTCAACGAGCTACACTATGTGGTACTTGTCGCCGTCAAAGACGACAGCCATGTTTGTTATTGCTTGAAATTAATGTCCAAGTGACGATTTTGTGATATGTTTAGAACAATAATCACTCCACCAGGATTGTTTGTTTTTAAACATAAGGCCATGTTCAACAAAGAACTATCACATGACAGAAAAACAATTTTACAACCAACATTCCGTACGTCGATCATTTCTCCAGCCTATGAGAGCTCAGAAGCTGCGCTGAGCTAGCTAAGCGCCTTTCGTAATTCTGCGGGGCCTATGCGGCACTGCCTCCAGTTAAATTGCGCCTCATAGTGTTGATGATGATGATTGGGGTTTAATGGCGCAAGAGCGACTATGGCCATATTGCGCCAAGAAAGTTAATTTAAAGAGCCTAGCAGTTACGTCTAAACTTACTTATCTATCTATATCAGGTGCAAACAGCCAATTGCATGTAGGAAACTTAAAACGCGAGCAAATGGTACCAAAGGTCTATCGCCAAGCAAAAAATAAGGATGAAATGGAAGGTGGTTTCTGAAAAGTTCAGGAAAATATCTTCGACGTTGATGATCAAAAAATCTACAATTCCACAGGATGTGAAGGACAGTTAACATTTTCCCACACTTTTCACAGAGCTTTACATCTTCACCGCAGAGCAAGTGCAGGTGAGTCAATCGAGAATGACCAATTCTCAAGCGGCACAAAAGGACTTCCGAACGGCGGTCCTTATGGGAGGAACTCTCCCATACTTCTAAGTTGGGCTTAATAATATGAAGTTTGTTATCGATCTGTGTGTCCCAATCCAGCTGCCATAACTTAATAATTGACTTGTTTAAGGCTGGCTTGAGGTCTTGGTGTGGCAGGCCAAAAGACGTTTCCGTGTAGTTTTTTGCAGAAAGTGCAAGGTGGTCTGCATTCTCGTTACCAGGAATGCCCACATGACTGGGCACCCAGCAGAATTTTATAAGTTGTCCTAGATGGAAAGCTTTGTTTATCTGAAAACGAACCTGTTGCACAAGAGCATTCTTGCTGTCTGCTAAAGATGAAATAGCTAAGAGAACACTTTGGGAATCAACAAACAGAACTGCTTTGTTAATGTTATTTTCTAGAATATATTCAACAGCCATCAGGATACCATACAATTCAGCAGTAAAAATAGTTGCTAGAGGGTTGAGTTGCCTAACTTCACTGAAAGCGAGAGAACAAACTGCACAGCCTACGCAAGTCGATGTTTTCGAGCCATCAGTGTAAAAGTGGAGATAGTCACTATATTTCTGCTCTAGCTCTGCGAACTCCCGCAAGAGAACAAGAGGAGGAACAACCTTTTTGCTGTACTTTGAAAGTGACCAATCACAAGAGATTGGCACCAAGTCCCAAGGAGGAACCCTATAGGCCTGTCTCAACAAAGGAGGCTTATCAAAAGAAAGGTGCAGCGACCTTGCCATGCTCTCAGCCCGAAGGCTCAAGGGCCGAACAATACTGGGCTTATTCTCAAAAAGGCGCAATGATGCAGAGGTCTGCAGAGCGGAGAATGAAGGGTGGTGCGGATCACTATAAACTTTGTAGGCATAACAGAGACTAAGATATTGTCTGCGTCGCTCAAGGGACATCTGATGCGTTTCAGCATACAGACTCAGCACGGGCGACGTGCGAAAAGCACCTGTGGCTAGACGCAGCCCCAGGTGATGGATTGGGTCTAACATCTTCAAAGCAGATGGTCGTGCCGACGCATATACCGGTGCACCGTAATCCAACCGGGACCGCACTAGAGAGTTATAAATTCGCAGCAGGCATCGTCTGTCAGACCCCAAGTTGTGTGCGACAGCACCTTAAGAATATTGGAAGATCGTAGGCATTTTTGTTTTAGTTCTTTCAAGTGGGGTACGAATGTGAGCTTTTTGTCGAATATCACGCCTAGAAACTTATGCGCCTCCTTTACAGTGATGGCAAGGTTATTCAAATGCAAGGTAGGATCCGGTGACAACCCTCGACGCAGCGAAAAAGGAACGCATACGGTTTTGTCGGGGGAGAAACGAAACCCATTTTCGGCTGCCCACTTGCTCATCCTGTTGATTGTCAGTTGCAGTTGACGTTCGCAACTATGCAGATTGCAAGAAGAAACTGAAATTTGCACATCATCCACATACAAAGAATAAGATACTGTCGGTGGTATCACCTTAGCCAGGCTATTGATTTTAACTGCAAAAAGTGTGACACTAAGCACTCCTCCCTGAGGGACACCACTTTCTTGAGAAAACACATCCGATAAGGTGGAGTCCAGACGGACTTGGAAAGTACGTCCCATTAAGAAGCTTTGTATACATCGCAACATGCGACCCCGAACACCGTAAGCATACAGATCCCGTAGGATCCCATAGCGCCACGTCGTATCGTACGCCTTTTGCAGATCAAAGAACACAGAGAGACAAACCTGGCGGTGTACAAATGCCTCACGAATAGAGGTTTCAAGGCGGACTAAGTGGTCCAGGGTGGAACGTCCAGCTCGAAAACCGCACTGATTAATATCAAACACATTCTCAGTCTCCAAGAAATGAACGAGACGTCGGTTAATCATTCTTTCGTAGGTTTTTCCCAAGCAGCTTGTGAGCGCAATGGGTCGGTAGCTAGTTGGTTGAGAAGAATCTTTGCCAGGCTTCAGAAGAGCGATTACATGAGCTCTTTTCCAAATCTCGGGGAATGCAGAGCAGTGCCACAATGAGTTATAAAAGGTCAACAAACTGCCTAGAGAATCAGGTGACAGGTGCCTTAGCATCTCATAATGAATATTGTCTGGTCCAGGAGCAGACTGTTTCTTTACACTGAGAGCCACTTCGAGCTCAGAGAGTGTAAAAGGCCTGTTGTACGGAGCGTCACGAGCACCAGACAGAATGATTGGTTGTTTCTCTGCTGTCGAACTGAACTTTTTAAAGGCTTCACTGCAGTTGCGTAAACTAGAAACGTCCTGAAAATGCTTCCCAAGAACATTCGCTTGATCTTTCAGAGACGTTGAAGATGATGCAGGGAAGAGGGGAATTCTGAAGGGTAAGTAGTCACCCCTAACCTTTCTAAGCCGATCCCACGCTTCTTTTGCAGATACAAAACTACTCAAGGACGTCAAATACTTTCTCCAGGAGCTTCCTTTCGCCTGGCGTCTTGTCCAGCGAGCTTTAGCTCTTTTTTTCTTAAACTCAAGTAAGTTGCTAGAAGTTGGATATCTACGAAAGATGCACCAAGCTTTGTTCTGGGACTTTCGTGTTGTTTTACAGTCATCATTCCACCATGGCTTGCATCTCTTAGGAAGACGACCAGACGTTTGAGGAATACTCCGTGTGGCAGCACTTATTATAACCTCTGTGACATACAGTGTTGCTTCATCTGGGTTCATGTTTGAGATTATAGAAGAATCAATCAGTGCCTCTAATTGAAAAATGGACCAATCTGCCTTGTCTAGTTTCCATCGGGGCATTCGTGTTAAAAGAGTCGGAAGAGAGACAGTACTCTCTAAAACAATAGGGAAGTGATCGCTCCCAAAAGGATTAGTAAAAACCTTCCATGAAAAGCATGGAAGTAATGAAGGTGAAGTAATAGAAAGGTCAATAGATGTAAATGAGTTGTGAGCAGAACTAAAGAAAGTAGGTTCTCTCCCATTAAAAATACACAAGTTAGATGATAATAAAAACCGCTCAATTACTCGGCCTCGAGAATCGAGGCGAGTACTGCCCCACATGGGGTGATGGGCATTAAAATCTCCTAAAATTAAGAAGGGTTGATGAAGTTGCCCTACAAGCCCTTGGAGTTCATGAAGTTGCAATGGAACGTTTGGTGGCAAATAAATGGACACAATTGTTATGAGGTGGTCTAAAAGAAGGCATACCGCTACAGCTTCGAGCGGTGTGCAGAGAGGAACCTCCGAGCAGGCAACCCCACTCTCCACGACCACTGCTACGCCACCAGAACTGAAATTCAGACGATCTTTGCAGAACACTTGATGACGTCGCAAAATCTGTGTATGATGTGTTTGAAGATGAGTTTCTTGTAAAGAGAGGGCAATAGGCCGAAGCTCATCCATAAAATAATTAACATCATCGATGTTGGGTAAAATACCTCGACAGTTCCATTGCATAAAATGCAAGTTTCTCATTTAGGTAAAAAGTACACGAATAAATTAATAAAAAGGAGAGAGAAAAAGAAAATTAATGCTCGCGATTAAAGAGGTAAAGTGATCTAATCTATTTGGGAGCAGTCACAGGTTTCTTCCCTTTAGATTTACGGTTTGGGGTTTGCCACTCCATGTCTTCATGGTCAGACGGCAGGAGTAGGCGGATCAGTAGCCTCGTCCATCGCCTCTACCTCCTCAGGACGAGACTTTTCCTGGAGGTTTGGGTAGGTCCGCAGCACGGGGTGGATAACCCCGTCCACGACCGCCCCCTACTGAAGAGGCAGGGGAGATACTGGGCGTGATATTGCCCGAGTCCCTCTGGTCCTGCCCCTGAGATCCTGAAGGGGCAGCCCGATGCTGCCCTTTGGATGAGGAGGACCTCTCCAGCGAGTTTTGGCGGGAGTGCCGCTCCTCACCAGAGGAAGTCCTCGAAGCACGGACAGGCATTGCCTGCCTGTTCTGACACTGGGAGTCAGCTGGTGTGCTCCCCCCTGAAGCTGAAGGCTTCTTGGGTGAGGAAGTCCTCTTCTGAGAGGAGGAGCGAGAAGCTCGCTCTCTCTCTTCCGAGGACGACCTGCGAGGTGTGGGCAATGGAGTCACCTCCATTGCCTCGGCGGCACCCGAGTCTTTGGAACAACTGGGTGCCTCGGCTGCCTTTGCAGCCGAGAGGGAATGCCCAGGGAGAGAGAGCTTCAACCTGGGCGTAGAGGACTGGAGTGGTTTCCCAGGGTTCCCAAGAGACACCTGGGTTGCCACTGATACCTTGGACGGTGCAGGTCCCCTACTGGACACCGCCTCGGCAAAAGAGCCCCTCTGGAAAGCGGAGAGGCGACGCTTTGCATCTTGGTAGGTTATGTTCTCTTTAACCTTGAGTGCAAGAATTTTTTTTCCTTTTTGAAGTGCTCACATGATCTAGAGTAGGCAGGATGGTTGCCACTGCAATTGGCACATTTGTTTTCAGCTTTGCAGCCATCAGCGGTATGGTCCCTGCCACCACGCCTGGCGCATGTCTCACGACCGCGGCAAGTGCGCGATCCATGACCGTACCACTGGCACCGAAAGCAGCGGAGTGGATTTGGGACGTAAGGTCGCACCTTGCAATTAATGTATCCTGCCTTAATAGACGGAGGCAAAGTGTGCCTCTCGAAGGTCAAAATGACATGTTTCGTGGGTCGTTCCTCACCATCTCGTCGGATTGTGATGCGCTTTGCAGCAACAACTCCTTGGGATTGCAGACCTTCTACAATTTCTTCCTCGGTACTGTCATTCAAATCGTCTTCCGAGATCACGCCGCGGATGGTGTTCAGTGTTCGATGAGCTGACACTGTCACTTTGAGATCTTGGATCGTTTGGAAATTCATTAAAGCCGTAGCTTGGTATTTCTCGTAAACCTCCACAAGAAGGTCGCCTGAGAAGAGCTTTTTGGCGTTATACTTCGCTCCTAGCGTGCCTTGAAGCACTTTGGCGACAAGGAACGGAGACATTTTTGAAAGTGGTTTGGATGCATCGTCAGAGTGGAGAACAAAAATCTTATAAAATGGTCATTTACATTGTCCGTGGAGAGAAATGTTGGTAGTGCTTCGGTGCGGGTCCTTTTCAGGGCCCGATCAGGTAGTTTAGTTTTGGAACCCATACAGATGGGAAGGAAATTCAGTGCCCGGGTGCACCGCCCACCACGGAGCCCAACAAGGGGGTAGGTAATGTGCCATAGCAAGAAAGGCTTGGGTGACACAATTACTCTACCAGTGCTGCCCGGGCACTATACTCTAGTGTGGTTGCAGGGACAGGTCCTGTTTCCACTCAAGGTTGGCCCTTGCCGCCTAAGGAGGTGAAAGAGGAAGGAAGAGAGTGCAGAAGAAATGAGAAAGAGGTGGGAGGAAAAGTGACAGAAGGAAGAAGAGGGTAGACGAGGCGACTGACTGAATCATCCTGGTCGGGCCAAGCCAGGACACCCGTCTACGAGAAGCAGGGGCCGAAGCGGTGTGTTGCCTAGCCCGGCGGGCCCCGAAGGGTCCAAACATACCCCGGGCTCAGCTCAACCACCAGGGTCCCCTTTTCCCCGGACACGGGTGAAGCCACGCACAGCCAGACGTGGGTGGGCGAACCCACATGGCTCGGGGTTCGTACGTGACGCCACTCACCAAGCACCTACTAAAGTAGGTGCCCCCTGCGTGCGGATATGGTGGCCCACGTGGCTGGGGTCCGTGGTGACGCTACTCACCAAGCACCTAGCACCTGAGGTGCAGGCGCCCCTGCGGAGCTCGGGGTCCGTGGAGACGCCACTCTCCAAACACCTGCTTTCACAGGTGCCCTTTTTCCTAATAATTTAGTATGTGAAATGCAAGGCTCGTCTACGTGCTCTAATTTATTTTGTGTGTCAGTGTTCTTTTGACTAGCATCGCACGTCTACTGACACGTCTATAAGATCTAGTCACTATTAGCCCTACAGTTTATTTGACATATAATCTCTCGTATATCTTTATTTATAATATTAATAATTCCTTTATTTTTCCAACAAATAGTTGAAAGGTGACTAGAGAAAAAGCTGTAAAAACAGCTGAACTGACCCCTAGCCACCTCAATCAAGTAGTCGCAAAGCAAGCACCAAAGGAATTATACAATGAAATTTTACAAATTCATAGCATGAGTTAAAAATCATAACACCAAAGAAACAGCGTTTTATAAAGCAATAACACCTTGAATCGACAAACACACCCTCAGACACACAGTGCATTCTAACTGAGCTCAACACAAGCAGCGCTAATTGTTGATAATAAGGTTTAAAATAAAACGTTCCAGTAGAATGCTCACCGATGTAATGCTGATATCTATACATTGCCTAGTCAGCTTATTAATGGTAGTTGGCAAAATACACACCATAGTTTGATTGCCGTAATTAGTTCTTGAAAAAAGTGGGTACTTCCAGGGATCCGTAGTTCGTGTTGGATATGTATATAATTTGTTTTAGGTTTGCTAGGTTTTCGAGGTGACCCTGAGGTAGATTTTTTTCTATAATATATTTCGCTCATAAATCATATTTGTATCAATCAAACTTTTTATTACACCACGCTGACAAAAAAGATAACTAATAGGATATTCAATGTCAACATTACATATACTTTTCAGTATCTTTTTTTGGAACATGAATATTTTCTAGAGATTGTTATAGAAAATGTATTTCGATAATTCGAATCTAAAACCTCAACTAGTCAATCATTGCCCCTACATATCTTTACGTATCGGCCCTAGCTACAAATTTGGCATTGTCGAATGTAACCCTACCCATTTTTACAGTTCTTTCATCCCCAAAACTTTTGTGATTACAACCCCTTCCCCTACAGCGACACTCATGTACTTTTATAGATGTACGGTTGCACTAACTAAATAGTATAATTGTTTTGTACCCATGTAACAACTTTTCAAAGTCTATAATCCAAAATCCCTACCCCCTTTGTAATTCATCGACTCTGGGGGCATAATAAATAAATACTGTCTTGAAGACAAACTCGCACTGTACTTCTGCCAAATCCCTAAGCTGTTCAAAATTAAGTTTAGACAAAACTATCGTTAAAACAAACACTGAGCTATGTGATATCGTGAGTAGACATACATTAATGTCACTGTGAGAACTACTTGAATGGTTACTTTTTAATGGCGTCAAGTCCCGACCCTTACAATGCACAAAAAGCAACTCTGTGTGTCCCTACCACAGAGTTACCCAGTTTACCTTTACACTTCAGCAACCGCATTTAGGTTTTGAGGTGTATCCCCAAGATTCTGGGCCATTCCACCCTTCCGCACTTACTCAGCTGTCCTCAGCGAAACGCTGTTATGTACCCTGAAAACCTTTAGGATTGTTCACTTTTATTTTCTGGGTCTGACAGCACTTCAGCAGTTTTCTGAAATTCTGCCCACAATAATAGACACCCGATATATTTACGAGGACTGCAATTTCTTGAAAAGAATCTTTAAGTTCCTCAACCTTCCCCAGTTGTACGCCTCATGTTTCCGTACTTTGAGTTATTTATGAATGCAGCTCGCGCCGCATTGTCGATCCAGTGGCCGCGTGTATACCCGTGAAATAATGACGCAACAATAGAGACACAATAACTGCAGCGCTGTGAGAGCGACAGAGAGTGAATAGGTAATGTATTTAGAAATGCAGCGTCCTTGGCATTCCCCTTGCTCGATAGCAGGTTGTGAGTTTACATCCTGATCCTGCCTTCGACGCCAAGCAGCGTCACAGGAAGCGGGATACAGCAAGAAAATAAAGCTTTGCCACGCGGTTGAAGGAAGCCGCAAAGATTATCTGGGCCCCCTAATCACTCATGCATGACAAGAAAAGAAGCAAAGAAAAACAAAGCCGGGCACTGCTTACAGAGTTGAACCTCTTTCCTACTCGGAGGCAGTGGACTCTTGATAGCCAGTTCTGGCTTCTGAAGATGCGACGCCTTCTGTCAGCATTGGCGCTACTCATTGTCAAACCCTGAAGTTTCATAATCTGTCCTGGAGCACACAATCCATGTACCAGGAGTCTGCACATTCAAAGTGGAAAAAGAGGGTCACATCAGCAACTCGAGGAAAGTCGCCATCAACGCTACTGTTTTGTTCATAATTTGAGCGACTGACATCTCGAAAGGTAAGGTAACCCTAAAACAATCGCATAAGTTTTTCTTATTTATATATATATAAGTAACGCAGGATGCAATTTGTAATTATTATGTCGTCATTTATGTATACCATCTAAATCGATTGCTGAGCTTGGGACCTTTTCAGCTCCCGCGATGATAATTCAGGTGGTGGATGAACGGTTGTGATGCTTTGACATTAAGGGTTGGACAGATAGATGTCAAAATGTGCATTAATTTGTGTGAATATATCAGGAGACTCTCTCGAGTAAAATTGATAAGCGGCCTTGTACATCACTGCAGTGACATGCTTTTTCTAGCAGAACTATACGTCCGCTGCAAAACCGATCGGTCTCGCCTTTCCTCCCCGTTGACGTTTGTTTCCAAACTAAACGGGGCAGCAATAGAAGGTGCCTTATTCGACATTCTTGAAGTATAAGAAAATAGCGATTCATTTCACTGCCTGACACATTTGTCCAAAAGTTGCATTAAATCTTCTTTTTATGCCTTGCGTTAACAAGGCAAAACATTGACTAAATCCGACAAAATGTCTTTGAGAATACTTTTCTGCGTTGCGCTTGTCAGTCCAATCATTGCCTTCTACGTTAGTAACTCGACAAATCAATGCCTTGTATACTATTTCCTGCATCGCGCTTGGCAAGCTAATCATTGCTTTTTAAGTTAGAAACTCGATAACTGGCTTTGAGTCTATTTTTGCACATTGCACCAGGAAGGCCAATGACTGATTTTTATGATAAAATCTCGACTAGAATGTAGGGATATACGAATATCATATATCATATTGAATAACGGGTTGTTGTTCCCAGCTCCAACTCTGTAAAGAGAACGAATATTTGTGGTTTTCCTCGCAGTGGAAATGATTTGAGTGACGCAGAACTATTCGATTCGAAGCGCTATTTGCACGTCTCTACAAAAATCGGTAAAAGTAAAAAATGAAATCAGCGATGTGCCAAGTTCAGCATGACGTAAATAGGTGAAACGCTACGCTCAAATTCTCGCTTGTATGTTCAAGCCTTTTCTTCCGTTGGGCTTCATCAGGATATCCATGTACTTCCGAAGTGTTGTGAAGGTATGTGTACCCACGACTATTTTTGCATGCATTGCATATAAAAATAGTCGTGAGTACAGAATAGCATGCACTGCATGCATGCATTCAGAAACAAATTAGCCTCCGTCGCCTAGCTCCGCCTTTCGAATAAATAAAGGTCACATTGCACTGGTTGCAGTAAACTAGGTATGCGGCTCAATATGTCAACGGCAAATATAATTAACGTTTCATTAATTATCTACACGTAACAATGTATTCGAAATAATTATCTCCGTAGCGCCGATTCGTTGGTGCACTTCTTTGGTTTAAGCAGCAACTGATTGGGGCAACGTTTCCTACTTCCAGTCGCTGCATTTCTCTCGCTTCACCACTGTTAAAAAAAATTTGATGGGAGAGGTTGCGATAAAGCTAAACATAAATCCGTCCTCCTCAATCTTCCATCATCACACAACGCACACACACACACACACGCACACACACCACATCAAAATTAATAAAGAAATGCACGTATCTAGGTAGTATATACATTTGTGTGGCGCGTAATTGCGGTCTGGCAATTTCATTGGTTGAATTGCTAAAACATGTATGATATATCCGGGGGAGGGGGGTAATTTTTTGTTTACTTCTTGAAATCTTTAATAAGTCGGGTTAAATACACGGTGTCACCTCGATTCGGCTGAGGTGTACATTCGACTGATGAATCAATTGAGTTTAAAGCTTCAATTTGATCAGACGTCTCAATTTGCCTATGTCCTCTCTACGGCTAGATACTTCGATTCGGCTAAACACTACAGTTTGAATAACATCTCCAAATCTGCTTAGTGCTTCAGTTTGATATGGCGTTATGCTGGAAGCTTAGGTTATTCGGAGACTTCTACAATATATTCCAAATCGCTGAATAGGATTTTATTGCGTTCTTGCACATCTGATATGGTAGGATGGACCCTCAACCGCAGTTCAGCAGTTCGTATTGAAGGGCGTATGGGATGTGGAGAAACGGTTCCCTCAAGCTCCCTACTAATGTAGCCTTGGAATCAAAATAATGAATCATTTTTAAAAATTAACAGAGGGATCCATGTCAAATGTATGCGTTTATCTTAGAGGTTTCTTAACACCGAACATGATTTAATGGTTTTTACAAATTGTTCACAGAGCGTTGAGGTAAATGGCCAAACATTCCAGCGATTGGCTTTATTTAAGGCCTATAGATCTGAGGAACAAACGACCAAAGATAGAAAAGTCCGTCTCCTTGCTAAACGACTTCAGAGACGGCCATCGAGACGGTGCAGTCTTCAAGAGACGCAACTCGGTAGAAAAATAAAACATATGAAAAGCGAACATCAATTTTAAGCTCTAGTGGAAGGCTTTCTATGTAATCATCATTCTGACTTGAGAGTTAGCTAGCGACCGTACCACATTGGCCAAAATGGTCTACCTCAGTAGAGCCAGAGGCGAACTCGTGCAATTATCCAAAAGTTAAAATGATAGTAGTTCATTTTATTCTTACCATCCTTAACAATACATCTTGAAAATCCAAACGCACGTCAATATTTTTAATAAGCCCAGGTAACGCGCACACCTGCGGAAGCTTACGATGCTGCGATTCCTATGTACATTTTACCTTTCTCCATTTTAGAGCCTGTTTTGTCACTTTCTTTTCGGTGTTTTTTATTGCTCCTCACAATCCAAAATTTGTTACTTTGTTTCTCTTTCTTTACCTTTATTTTTGTTTCTGCTTTATTGTGAACAAGGCTCTTACACTAATCGCAGTATTCACTCTATTCAAACAATTTCCCTTTCCTGGCGATTACGGTTTTTTTTTTTCGTCGTCGCATTTGTGTTTTCGTTTTCTTGCCTACATTCTAAAATTTCCAATGTGTCTACTTTCCCGCAAAGCACTCCGCGAGAGCCAAGCGCTGCAATTTACGGAGAGAGCTCGGAGAATGACGAAGCTGAAAATAGTCCATACTTCGTTTTAGCTTAAAGGGATGCTGAACCGAAATCTGGATTCCACAAGACACGCGGCAAAAGCGTGCAACGGGATGCTACAAAGACCAAAACATCACTCATGCAATAATATCTCAAACGGATGACCGTATTTAAAAAAAAAAAAAGGACTCGATTTTGACAGAACTGTTTACGCCATGTTTTTTCGAGAAGGAGAGGGAACGGCCTCGTCTTCTACGCCTCGCCACCACGAGGGAGCGAAGCGAAGAGAGGAGGAAACGAGATATATCTACGTCACGCGCCTCGTTGGCCTCGTTCAATCTCGACCTCTTTTCTCAAGAAATACGGCCGTCCATTCGAGATATCGCCTTACGAGTAGTGTTGTAGGGATTGTAGCGTCCCCGCTACATCTCCGGCATTGCTTTTTTTGTTTTTTTCTTTTCTAAATCCAAATTTCGGTTTGCCATTTCTTTAAGTCCAGACTTAGCCGACGCTAAGTGATGATGGTTCTAATCAGACAGCGTCAAAAACATACCGTCATGGTGTTCGTCATGTGCTACGTACTATATAATCGATAGGACCAATCATGTACGGAAAACGCCTAGTGACTTGCGCTTGCGACGCTCTTTGATTGGTCCCATTTGCTCTTAGCGTCCCCCTCCTCCCCCGGAAAAAAAAGAAAAGGGTCTGCGCTCTGAAACCGATGTCGACAGATGTTTTACTCCTGAAATCGCACCGCAGTGCTGTAGTTTCGGTAGTAACGGAAGTAACGATATCGCGCTGATTTGTGTCAGACGAAACACGGTCATTTGTCCAGCTGAGCCTATCGTGACACTGTGACCCATAGGCGCAATGATCGCAAAATAGCAGCAACCAGTAGCGGTTTCAGCGTGCAACTCTGGACCAGCAGGAGACTGTCAAAGCGGTGGTTTAACGGTATTGACAACATGAAAGCAAAGCGATCTTTCAGTTGGGGACCTCACTGTCGTGCGAGAATGACATGGCGGAAGCTAAAATGATTACTGACAACAATGTTTCGTTTCTCGCTGCCATACGGAAACCAAGTAGCGATAGCAGACGACAGAGTCGAAACGACCTCCTCTCTGAGTTATGTGTCAGATGACGAACGCGGCGTCGACTTTCGCTGATTCGCGCATATAGCCAATCAGACGCAATATCCGTCACTTCCGTTCTCTTTTAAAAGAAACGAAACATTTATCGAACATAGCCCCTGGACTACTGGTGTCCACCGAGACAGAACTAAATACGATGACAGCGCCACCCTTTGGCAACTAGTTAAAACATGAAAGTTGCTTTATATAGCTACTGCGAGATAGGTCCTGCGGGATGGCGCCAACAGCCCTTGCGCAACTCAGCCTGAAGCAATACGTGCAGTCGTGCAGTTCACGGAGTTGCCGCTGCGGGAGAAAGGGCGACGTTGCGATCGCCATTAGTTTGGTTCTCGAGTACGGATCGGAGCTACTTTTTCAAAACAGGCTCCTATGGCAGTTTCCGTTGGGTGTCGGTTTCGCCGTGTTGTGTCGTGTGCTATCGCCTCCGCACCGCCGTTGCTTACGTCGTCGCAGACTGCTCCACACTTACGCGCGATACAACACGTACTCTTTCTTCTCGTTGTTACATAACAGACACAGGCAATAACGAAACGATTACGATAGTGCTGGCTCGAGGAACGAATGAAAACGCCGCAACGGCGAAGTGAAAGTGAACGCAGATCCACGTACGCCGATCGTCGTGCCAGCTCAATGCGTGCATTTGTTTGCAACCTCGAGAACAACCACTGAGACTAGTGCTCCAGTTTTATAACACTCTTGCTTTGCCGATCGCTATTTTCGATCGGGCTAACGCGCTACTTGACGAACCTCGCTGTACGAGAATGCGTTCAAGCCCAATCATGCACCTTTTGCTACGTCGCTGTGAAGAAATCGGCAACGGGAAAGATTAAAACACAGTCGCGGTGTTGGTGTGCCTATATAGTTGAATGTGCAGGTTCCTTAGGCACACGTTTTTTTTTTATCACAAACAGTTCGTATTTCATGAAGTTTGCGATTATCGGATAATTTATAGGCAGTTAGCGCCCGTGCGACCCCAAACGAGTGTGAGGTCGCAGGACGGTAGCGTAGAGGAGTTGCACGAAATTAAGAAAGAGGCCGAATGAAGATGTAGCGAATGGCCCGCGTCGGGTGCTGACTTGTTGTTGATGCCCGCGGCAGCCCTTTGGAGCGCTTGGCGTGAGGAGCCCGCTTGGCGTGAGGAGCGCTTGGCGTGAGGAGTCATAAGCATCAGGAAGGTTACAAGCAGTGTCTCGCAGTAGCGTGTCCACGTTGAGACCTCGCCTTGGCTCTGCCGCGTATTCGTGTTATATAGCTAGCGGTGAGGCGTGGCGATGAGTGGCTGGCGGTGAGCCGCTTGCTGTTGGTAGCCAGCGGTGAGATGCTGCGTCAACTTACTGGCGATCAGGTGTTCGTGGTGAGCTGAATGCAAGGAGGGGCTCGCGGGAAACCGCCTGCACGGAGGTTCGTGGCTGTGAAACTTGCAGGCGATGAGTTGCGTGAAGGATAATTACACGCACCAAGTTGTACAGGGCTTAATACCTAACAAAATGCCGAAAGCTTTTTTTTTTTTGGGGGGGGGGATAATTTGAATGTTTTGATGGGGCTCAGCCGATGATGATGGTGATGGTGACGGTGGTTGTGGTGGCGACGAGGGGGCCGAAGGCCTATATGCCTAAAGCTGGGCCGGGGCTGATATGCGTAACGCGTCCCGCGGACAAGATGGCGGCTACCATGGCAAGGGTGGTGGCAGAGCCAGAGATCGTTGTGACGAAGCGCTTGGCGAGCTTCGCATTTGCGTCAAGCGGATCCACCACTGCCTTAACGCGTACCATGTGGAAGAGGAACTTGGTTGGTGCTCTCGTTCGAGCACTCAGCCTTTGTCCAGGAATTGGCGGCCCAGGTGCTGGTAGTAGCCTCTGGGAGACGACGGAGATGTGCGAGGCCGGGAGTTTTCGTTCATCGCGGGGATGGGAAGGGTGGCGCGATGATGAGCTTGCTTGTGGAGCGTGTTTTCCACGTTACCAATATAACAATATAAATATATGATGATGTAGGTTCTTACGAATATATGATTTATTAAAATTATTAATATCCCTAAATTTAACTCCTGACGAATTTCGCGTCCGCTCCAGCCGCTGTTCCCAGGTCGTCTCTTCTATCTCGCTCTTCGGCGGAGCCCTCTCGGCGGAGCCCCTCTGCGATGTTTAATACGCCGCGCAGCCGAGGCTCTTCGGATGGCGTCGAGTATCCCCGGTGCGTGCCCGACAGAAACTCTCGGGCCAGGAGTCTGACTTGCGTGCTGCGTCGTAGAAATTGGCACCCCCCCCCCTACAGGCTATCCCGATTGCTCGGCGAGAAAGTAGACACCCTAGATTTACGACGGTGTATGGTCACACCGTGTTCTCGTTTCTCTTCGAGGTAAACGCCGGCCGGTCGGGGCTTGCCATGGGCCTCTCCACCGCGCTGGCCATTGTCCTGTCGCTCTTCTTCACGGGCGTCACCGGCGTTCTGCTCTGGCTGCTCAAGCTGACGTCGCCAGCAGGGCCTTTTCCTCAGGCACGGCATTCCCGGACCGCCGCCCCACATCATCTGGGGGAACTGGCAGCAAATGAAAGAACACAGGCTTCAGGTGAACCCTCGCTCTTTGTCTCGGACCGAATTGTAGAGGCGGAAATTGTGCGAATACTTGGAGAGCGGGAAGTTACCTTCCGTTTCATTTAAAAGTCGGGAGTCATATCTGACGCCACCATCCGGTGGAGACCGTCAAGCGGCGTGAAAAGAGCATCGTCACGGCACTTATTGTAGTGTGAGCTACACTGGCCGAGGTTGAGCAGTTTCGCGTAGCTCTCATAATGAGCCGTGCTCCGTGCTGCGCAAGCGCGAGGAGCAGTGACGTCACACGGCGCACAGCTGGCGGGGCGGAGCCGCCGTTGCCGCGGGCTCCGCCACCACCGCGCGCGCCTCGCCGGTCTGCGCAAGCGCGAGGAGCAGTGACGTCACACGGCGCACAGCTGACGTGCCGGAGCAAGGAGCCGCCACCGCCGCGGGCTCCGCGCCACGCGCGCGCCTCGCCGGTCTTCGCATTCGAGACGTCATAGCCGCGGCAGACGCACTGGCGCCGCCGCGTCCCAGCTGTCCGCCTCAATTGCGCAGTAGCCAAGTCTGACGCTGCACCGGAGCTGCTTGATAGCGCCTCTCATTTTGTGCACATAAGCTCACGCTACGTATATCCTGGCATAGCCGAGCTAAGCCACCGCAATTTTTTGTCTTTGTTGGTTTGGTTTGCAACCCCCGCTACATCAATAGCGCACAAAACAAAACGGCTAAGAATCAAGGCGCATTAAATGAGCGTGATTGGTAAAGTCGTTGATACAGAACGCACCAGGAATATGAGTGCCGCTCGTTTGGTTCCATCAGATTGTAGCAGCGGCTGCGGTAGGACTTGGGAGTGCAACTGCATTATACAGTCGGCCCCCGGCGGGTGTGTGGTATAGCTCCGCCGTATATTTAAGAACTTTGGACGGTGCGGTAAACACCCTCAGGGGTCTTTAACGCGCAATGTGCGGTAATACCACGGTCGTCCAGGTGGAAACGGGCAGAGGGGTATGGATTAGAGCCAGGATTTCTATAGACGTTTTCTCTTTCTTGTCGTTCTCGGTCACGTGGGTATCGTGTCTGGTATGCGGACGAAAAAAAAGATTCCAACTTCGAATACCCGAGAAAATATAGGTAAGACAAAACAAGAACGTGTGACAATCACACACTTTTCGTAAGCACTTTCCAGTGGCGTGGAGGGATCAAAACTATGTTTAACCGCATACCATGTAGTGGCCACATTCAAGATGGCTGCGCCCTTGTTGAAAATGTGTATAGGTTCTGCGGCGCGAGCTCCACGTGCTCCGAGCTGCCCTCCGTTGTAACACGCGCGGCCACCCTGAGGCGGAAGATCACTCCGATTGCCAGTGTTGGGTGAAGTACATCTAAAAGGTACTTCAAGTAAAGTACAAAGTAAATTATATGTGATGTAGTTTAAGAAAAGTAGTAAGTACACTGGGTGCAATGTACTTGAAGTAAAGTACTGTAATTACAGTGTACTTTTAAAAGTAAAGTACAAATATTTTAGCACTATATTTTATGATGTCATTTAATTCTACTATACAGTGATTTTTAACTGGTATCCATTGCCCAAGGGTAATCAGGTGTGCATGACCCCGCAAGCAATCCTCTCATATAGGAGTGTCCTCTCCTAATGTAAAAAACAGTGAGTGTGAAAGTGAGCTGCTGATAATTAATCATAATGTGACACCTGAGATCGGGATGCCAAAAAATTAAGGAACTTTCAAGTCGAAGGAAAAGACAAAAGAGAATGACTCAAAACATTGTGACGTTCTACTGTGTCACCTTTTTCTTCGACTTGACAGTTTAATTGTTCCGCACCAGTTCCAGGTGCTAGATTATGATTAATTTTGCTCTCATAATATTTGAAACCTCCTCGCTTGCGCTGACCGGGCGAGAAGTAGCGAGAGTTCAATGAGCTACTGGAAAGCCGCCTCCAGAACAAGCGTAGTGAGGTGTCGTCTGCTCACGTCTCTGGTGAGAGTAGAATATCCCTCCCAGTATTTCTTCAGAGTTGACAAAGCACCATTTTGTGATATAAATTTAACAAAACCAAATTTCGGGAATGTACTTTGAAGTCGGGAATTGTACTTTCCTCGGAAAGTACACGAAAAAATACTTCAAGTAAAGTACAAGTACATACTCAGAGAATGTACTTCAAGTAAAGTACAAGTTTCCTAAACCTACTTGAAGTAGTACTTTAAGTACAATGTACTTGAAGTACTTCCCAACACTGCCGATTGCCGAAGAGCTGCGCTTGTAATGTCGAATAACCGCCTCGGTTAATTGTATGCCAAGTTTAAAGGCGTGGTTCAGAAATTTGATGGACTTCGTTACGATTGCTTTGAGTCGCTTCCGGTAAATGAAGAAACAATGAATTACGCACTGGCACCATTTAAATAAGCCAGGTACGGCAATTATTTCAAACGTTTATTCGACTTTCGGTAATTATATCTATAATTTCATTTTTTTATTCTTGCACCAATGTCCACCGTTGTCGACAACGCTTTCGCAAAAATAATTTCTTTATTTTGAGTATTGATTTCTGCAATATTATTCCGACGGTCGTTGGTGAAAAGTCACCGGTATTATTCCTGTGGGAACGGAATTTAAAACGAGGGAACTGTTTAGATTTAGGGCTCTTCTATCTTTCGGGCTAAGTTGGTGAACTACTAGAAAAGGACGTACTTGATTAATTTGATTAATAATTAACCAAAAAGCTTCAATTATATTGTAAATATTTATTTTGGCCGGGGGGGGGGGGCGGGGAGGGAAGGGGGAGCAAATGTAGTTGATGAATTGGTGGTCCAAATTTAAAATGTGTCTCGTGACGTCGTCATTGCTCTAATTTATGTTGTTTTTGTTTGAATCAAACTTTAATTTGTGACATACGTGTTATGTTCATTGAGTTAACAAAAAGCTACCTGGGAGTTAAGCGGCCCTTTCATGCTGCAATTCGAGAGCGCTAGGACGCCAGGGCGATGATAAAACGGAGAACACGTTGACTGAGTTTCGTGTTTGTCCTATCTTATTTGTGTTCCGAACTCACAATAGAGAGTTTTAGTAGATCGTTCCGATAGCTCCGATACCCCCAATAACTAGACCCGATAACGATATGATGCATGCGCGAAGGCGGCGTCGGAGTATGGGGATATCGTTATCGGAGTCATCGGAACGATCTACTAAAACTCTCTAATTAGACGGGGGAAGAAGAAGACGTGTTCGAAGTAGGAAGCCCGCTTTGCTCGCTCCGCGTAAGCAAACCCTTTTCCTGCTTTCCCTGCCATTCCTGCGTTCTTTCACACTTGCAATTTTTATATTACAACGTCTTCCTGGCCGAGAATGCGGCACCGCACTACGCTGTGACCCACAAACAACGGTCACCGGCTACATGGTCCCGATCACCACCCTCGCAGCCATCAGGACCCTGCGATCAAATGAATCCTTCAAATCAAAAGACCCCAACCAGTGAGATGGCCTCTCAGATTCCACCACCCAAGAGAGTGCATACAGAAGAAATATCCAATGCAGATGAGGACAAATCATCCGTTAACAACATGGACGACGAGGACGACTCTACACCGTTCATCAAAGTGTCGTATCATAAGAACAGACCATCTGGAATTCCGGTCATCTTCAAGCCGACATCACCTGAATCGTCATTTTGGAAGGTGAACCCAAATTCAATTGCAAAAGACATCGTTGCCGTCACGCAAGAAAAGGTATTGTCACACAAGATCAACAAGGATGGAAGCCTCTCTGTGAACGTGGCATCACTTGGATCCGCAAACAAACTACTAACGCTGCAATCCCTAGGAAACATCAAGGTCTTTGCAACCGTGCCACAGACATACTCAAGAAATTTAGGAAAAATTAAGAATGTGCCTCTTGAGTATCCCGACATTGCACTCCTCGAGTACTTTCTTGACGCCGGAGTAACGTCCGTGCAACGACAAGTTGCCTACCTTCGCAAGGAGGATGGGACTGTCGAACCACGACCCTCTGGAAGCGTTGTCCTTGTGTTTCGTCCGGACCGCCCGATGCCCCAGCGCGTCTTCCTTGGCTTCACCAGTCACCCCGTCGAAGAGTACTTTGGACCACCGGTTCAGTGCTTCAAATGCCAAAGATATGGCCATGTTGCCAAATATTGCCGAGGCCCACAACGTTGCAAAATCTGCGCTGGACCGCATCACTACAAGAACTGCAATTCTAAACAAGAACCAAAGTGTGCCAATTGTGACGGCAAGCACTCGGCATCCTTCTCCGGCTGCCCACGGAAGCATGCAGCAACCGCAGCAGCTCGCACAAGCATAATGAACGGCCGATCTCTTAGGCGCCGTGCGCCTTCACCTAACCCTGAGATCGTCCGGCTCCCGACGTTGTCTCCGACTCTACGAGAAAAACCAGAGAAACCTACATACGCCGGTGCTCTAAAACGTCGTCCCAAAGCACGTGTGGCAAATATGACTACAGAGAAACGTAGCAACAGTGTCGCACAGCAAAAGAAGACTGTCGCCGAAACATCGACTGTGGATGCGCCGCGTGCAACACCGAACGTTGGATCCTCAGCGAACCATCGTCCATCGACTTCTTCGGAATCTGTGCCTACGCCACGATTTACCTCCCGTCAGCAAGGTGATATAAGTCAAGTATTGCTACCAATGTTCTTCGCAGCACTAAAGGCCATTCTAAAAACATCACCAGACGCTAACAACCTGCCAGAAGTAAGGGCTTTTCTCGCAATGGAACACCTGCTAATGGCTTCAAATGATTCTTAAAAAAATTGAAAATAACATCGGGTGCAATTGAAGATAATTATAAAAAGGCCACTATTTTCCAATGGAACGCAAGAGGATTAAGGTCCCGATTGTCCGATTTTAGACAGCTGGCTTTCAAGTACAAGTACCCTATTATTGTTATATGCGAGTCCAGGTTGCCTAGCAACATGCGTTTATCAGGATACGAAAAGTTTGACTCCTTACGTACTAATGGGGAAAGTCGCGTAACTCTCTTCATTCGCAGAGAACTCACGTACGTGGCACATATTATTCCATCCCATCCGAGACAATGAGTATGTTTGTGCTACAATTTCTGATGAAAAATGCACGTTCTCATTCACCATTATAGGAGCATATATACCTCCAAAGTCCGAGTTCGACAGAGCACGGTTAGAGAACATCCTGAACACAGTCCCATCGCCACATATAATTACAGGAGATTTTAACGCACATCACTATATATGGGGCAGCCTTCGCACAAATCCTCGGGGTAGGTGCCTTGCTGACATAGCACATACACATCATTTATCCCTATTAAATGATGGAAGTCCTACATACCTCCGGGGTGCAGAGAGTAGCAGTTGCCTGAATTTGACATTTGTCTCGTTTGCTCTGGCGTCTCAAGCTACTTGGTTCACAGATATTGAAACACGGGGCAGTGACCATATCCCTACATACACAATTATACAAGGATTTATCACAGGCAAAAAGAATCATGTTGTCAAACGAGTTGATTGGTGGGAGTTTGAGCAGTCAATGAGAGGTAAATGCAATACGCTGACTGACCTTCCTGAGTTCGAAAAAGCTGTCATTGACTCTGCAAACTCATCAACCCATAGTCATAGCCTTCCACTTAAACGAACAACTATTGACGCAGAGTACGAACGTCTTCGGGCAATACGTCGACAGGCGGAGAGGCGTGCTCGACGAACTAAAGAAAAAGACGATATTCGCGCGGCAAGAAATCTACAGAAAAAAAATAAGCCGCCATTTTGACAAGCTCGGTCAACGTAAACACAGGGGATTTTGTGAAAATATTGATCCACGAAAGCCACTCTCCGTAATTCGGAAAAATAGCTCGAGGCCTTAAGTCTCCTCCTCAACAATATCACCCATTCCGAGCACTTGCGTTGTCGGCGGCATGTTCTCAAAAGGATCTTGCAAACGAGTTCTGTGCATCTCTCACGTCGAGTGTTTCCATGCCGAAAAGTCGTCCTGTCCCTACCGCTGCAGCACCATTAGCTGTTAATGGCTGCATGGACGATGTCTTCACTCGCTGGCGAGCTAGATGCCGCTCTTGTATTTATAAAACCAAACTCATGTCCCGGTCCGGATGGGATCAAATATGCTTTCTTAACACATATGGGGACTGATGCTCGCAATTGGCTGCTGGAATATTTTAACAAATTATGGACAAATGGAGAAGTACCTAGCGCATGGAAACGGGCAAGAATTGTTCCATTACTGAAGCCTGGCAAGTCGCCCCTACTTCTATCATCATACCGTCCTGTTGCTCTGGCAAGTTGTGTTGGCAAGTTCGACGGAGAAAATGATTAATCGTCGTTTAGAATGGTATCTGGAGAAACGAAAAGCTTATCCAAAAAATATGCATGGTTTTCGTCGAGGAAGAAGCTCCGTGGATCCTGTCCTTGATCTCGTCACCTACGTCGAAGAGGAAAGATCTCAACGGAGGATCACAATAGCGGCCTTTCTCGACGTCAAAGGAGCGTTTGACCGTGTCACTCATAATGCCATCTTTCAAGCGCTACAGGAGGTTGGCATCGGAGGCCGTCTTTACAAGTGGATCGAAAGTTATCTCTCAGATCGCACCATTTATATGACCACACAAGATGGAGACACGTCAAACCATTTCATCTCTCGGGGTGTACCCCAGGGAGGCGTGTTAAGTCCAACCCTATTTAATATTACGCTTATCAGGCTCGTGCAGTCGTTGCCACCAAATGTAAATGTATCCTTATACGCAGACGATATCTGTATATGGGCTTCTGGCTCCACTCGCGTACAAGCTAAAGCCAGAGTACAATTAGCTTTAAAGAAAGTTCACAGATACCTTTGCGTCCGTGGCCTCGAAATCTCCGCTGCCAAATCTGCTGCCATTGCATTTACTCGAAGGAACATGGACCATTATCCACTTCGCATTTTTAAGCACACAATTTCATACGTCAAAAGTCACATATTTCTTGGCGTATATATTGATAAAGGACTAACTTGGACCCCCCATATTAATTACCTAAAACGGAAGCTGGTGAGTTTCATTGACCTCTCCGGCTTCATTAGTGGCACTACGTGGGGCGCGTCAGTGCAGGCATTGCTACGTCTCTATCAGGCTTTATTTGTTGGTTTGCTTAGGTACAGCCTTCCAATTATCAACGGTACGTGCCGTACAAACTTAGGCACACTTCGAAGCCTTCAGGCACGCGCTCTTCGAGCCTGCCTTGGGCTTCCAGCATGTGCGTCAACAATTGGCACTATAGCAGAAGCACGCGTCATTCCTATGAGCATCCTGCTCATGCAGGAAACTTTAAGGCTTCATTTGAGACACTTAACTCAACATGACGACCACTCTCTCGCCACCATAGAATCTGCACGTCCAAACTCGAGCTACTCCAAGGCGCTGTCCCAGGTACGGCAATACTTGCCGGGAGATCTTACACAAGCCACAGTTTTCACGACGCCTCCGTGGAGATTTCCGGAACCAGATGTCAAACTTGATATTCCTGGTATCAAGAAAAAATCAAATATGCCAATGGTCGTGATTTTACAGGTTACTATGTCCCATATTTACGGCAACCATCTCTCAAGAACACATGTCTACACCGACGGCTCATGTACCTCTGATAGTTCTACTTGCTGTGTAGTCATTCCAAGTCACTGTACAACCGTGCGATTCAAGCTAAGTCACATAACTTCATCTACGATGTCAGAGCTAGTGGCAATTCATCAAGCACTTCAAATCATCTTGACAAAATCGTCGCACTCCTGGACAATATTTTCAGACTCCAAGCCGGCCCTCCAAGCAATATCAGCATTTTTGCGACGCGGCCAAAATGACCAAATGGTTTTCAAAATAATGACCCTTCTTATGCAGTGTTTGGATCTAGGACACACTATCCAGTTTCAATGGATACCAGGTCATTGTCGTTTACCTGGAAACGAGGCTGCAGACGCAGGTGCGAAGTCAGCCCATTGTCTAGATGCAACTATTACAGTTCCGTATTGTCGGAACGACATTAGATGCCTTATCAATCGTCACGCCACCAGCGCAAGGAGGAGGCTGTGGCACGATGTCTCCTACCATTATGCTCCCTCTACGCGTTGGACCCAAATCTTACCTTTCAACTTCCACGTGATCTTCCCCGGAGGACAGCGGCAGTCATACATCGCCTCCGGCTCGGTGTCGCTTATACACAGTCCTTCCTTCACCGCATCGGGCAAGCCAGAACATCGGAGTGTCCAACGTGTGAATGTGATGAAACAATTGCTCACCTATTGTGCGACTGCCAAATCTACGACGCGGAAAGAGAAGACCTCGAGAGCACGTTGTTGCAACTAGACAGCCGACCGTTCTCTGTCATGAAAGTGCTCGGCACCTGGGACAGCCCTCAGAATGCAGCGAGGGCCACAAAAGCTTTTCTGCGTTTCCTAAAGGAAACGCGGCTGAACTTCTGCCTCTAAAGGACACACGTACTTTATTTGTAATGTGTTATATACTTTGTGCTCTCGTGTCACTATTTCTTTTTTTTTTGACGTGTTTATTGTTTCATGTCCTCCTATCCTTTCCTTCCTTTCCTTCCTCTTTAATTCCCCACTACCCCCTCCCCAAAACAGAGTAGCCAACCAGGACTTTAACCTAGGTTAACCTCTCTGTTCTTCCTTTTCTGACTCTCTCTCTCTCTCACACAGTAAGACTGTACGGGTCGTGGCGCTTCACGATGTATGAAGCGTCCGACTCGGCCATGTGTACACATCGCGACAGACGCACAATACGCCTCTTCCAGGGCTCTCTATATCCATGCGTAGTGGTAGCAGAAGCGGTTATACGCCATTTTTTGTAACCCTTCCAGACTGCGCTGGCAGTCAGCGACAGTGTGGGAACGGGAACCGCCCAGTATTTTAAGTGCAACGCGACAAACTTTTGTTTCGCCTTCGTTTGTACCGACGTGACATCTGGTTAACGTTTTCTGAAAAGGCCATGGGAAAGGCTTAATGATTTTCTGTTAGATGGTACTGAACAATTGTGAAAATGTGTCTTCCCCATGCCCGTGGGAACACCACACGACTGTCTAGATTTTTTCGGAAAAGTAAACACTTTGTTTTCCGCTTCCCGCCTATCAACTTGCTGCCAAACCCCTTTCCTCAATCTCGCCCATTCACCTAAAACTAATCATCCGTTGATTTTTAGTTTCAGCAGTGACAGTTTATAGAGGCGTAGCATGTACACCCAGAGGCGATGGTACTCAGGAACCGTGGCCGGTGACGTGGCTAGGTTAGTCTAATGCCGGGGTCACAGTGCTTATGCCCATGTCCCACTAGAACGACAAACAGAAACAAACGACAGCGACAAGCCTTAAACACATGCAGCATGCTCGCAATGGTACCTTTAGCAGGCGTTTAGATGTTCGGTACTCGTGAAGTAAGCACGAGTGATTGCAAGTTTGCCAAAGATAACCAAGCGTGCATTACGCCCGGGTTTGAACATAGCCTCCTTTATTCTACCGGGTGAAACAAGGAGACGGCAGGCTCTTTAAATCGACCGGAAAATTCGGTTTCTTAACCTATCGCGCTACGATTTTGTGCAGCGTTGCCCACAGATGGTGCATTTTTTCGTAAAATTTGCAAAGAACGAATTTACCTGAGGAAAAAGTAAAGAAAGAAAAAGGCTTAGCTCCTATGGAAACGCAGCGACGCCACCGGTCTTCAAACAACACGGCGCCGTTTCGCACGGGAGACAAGAGATGGCGCAACGAACGCCGCCAACGAACGAGCATACGGCGCCGAGAGCCGGCACTTTAGCAGACGATCCTTTCGACTCAAAAGCGGCTCGCGTTCCGCAGGCGGCGACAGTCACAGAAACAAAAACAGGCGCGGTAACAACAAGGAACTGCAGTTCCTTGTCTGCTAAACACGATGGCTCTCGGCGTCGTCTGCTCGTTCGTTGGCGGCAGTTGGCGTCGCGACCGCTTGCGCCATCTCTTGTCTCCCGTGCGAAACGGCGCCGTGTTGTTTGCAGACCGGTGGCGTCACTGCGTTTCCATAGGAGCTAAGCCTTTTTCTTTCTTTACTTTTTCTCAGGTAAGTTCGTTCTTTGCAAATTTTACGAAAAAAATGCACCATCTGTGGGCAACGCTGCACAAAGTCGTAGCGCGATAGGTTAAGAAACCGAATTTTCCGGTCGATTTAAAGAGCCTGCCGTCTCCTTGTTTCACCCTGTACAAGACTCCAATCGGGAAAGACTCTGATCTGAGGCTTCTTACTGCCGTTTGTTTCTGTTTGTCGTTCTAGAGGGACTCAGGCATAGAATACATCATACAAAACACAGTTTGTATACAAATTCGAACGTGAGCCACCACAAGATATGTGCTTCGAATGCCCCCTGTCAATGAGTTGAAGAAAAAAGTGAAAGCCGTTTACAACTCCCTGTAACGCCGAATTAGAGCGCAGCTCTTGAGGAGGAGGGGGAGGCACGGGGGGGGGGGGGTCACGTGACCTCGGAGAGGGGGGTCACGTGGCCTGGGGGTCACGTGACCTCGAGGAGGGGGGGGGAATTTTCCCCGCTAAATTTAGCGGGGAAAATTTTCCGCTAAATTTAGCGGGGAAAATTTCCCGCTAGATTTAGCGGGGAAAATTTTCCGCTAGATTTAGCGGGGAAAATTTTCCGCTAGATTTAGCGGGGGAAAATTTCCCGCTAGATTTAGCGGGGAAAATTTCCCGCTAGATTTAGCGGGGAAAATTTTCCGCTAGATTTAGCAGGGGAAAATTTTCCGCTAGATTTAGCGGGGAAAATTTTCCGCTAGATTTAGCGGGGAAAATTTTCCGCTAGATTTAGCGGAGAAAATTTTCCGCTAGATTTAGCGGGAAAAATTTTCCGCTAGATTTAGCGGGGAAAATTTCCCGCTAGATTTAGCGGGGAAAATTTTCCGCTAGATTTAGCGGGGAAAATTTTCCGCTAAATTTAGCGGGAAAATTTACCCATCATGCACCGCGCGGTTACGCCGACGGCGACGCCGACGCCGACGGCGACGGCGACGGCGACGCCGCTCAAGCCGGAAACGGGCGCCTAAGAGCTGCGCTCTAAAAGCTTGGCGCGCGGCATTCGAACCGCGAATGTTCCGCTGACTCGTGTTTGCAGACTGTCTTTTGAATGATGTGTGCAGTAGTCGTGACCCCGCATTAAAGGTTCTGTTATACTCCAACATCGAGGCGTAGAAACGCTGCGTAGCGCAACGCAGAAAAATACTGATTCGTAGCAGATATCGAGTTCCTGCTCGCCGGTCAATGAAGAACGCACGTTCCGCGACGCTGCGTTCGCTGCGCGCAACGTCGGATGCAATACTAAGCCTTTACTCTCATTTGCAACCCTTCGACGTTATGCCAGCTCGTCTGTCGCCACTATATTGGGCAAAGGCGAACCGTCTGCTCTAAATAACGCCGCCTCCTTTTTGTTCCTAATAACCGCCGGTATAGCGAATACCGCAGCACCCCCTGGACTGATCTCGTTCACTTCAAGAATCGTTCGACTCATCGCAGAGGAATATTCATTTATAAAGCATCGGTAGTTTTCACTAACGACGTACTTTTGCACGTGACTACTCAGAGCAGTATATAAATTATGCTCAAAACTTCTTTTCTAGAGCACAGAAAGCTTTATAGCGAAAGTCCCTACTTTATCCCCTTTCTCCCGTCGGTGCGTCCGCTCGTGCGTGCATCCGCGGATACTCCATGGCAAGTGACATCACATGACGTATCGGTGTCACGTGATGTGACGTTGCGGTGTGCTACGCAAGGTTAGGGTTCATGACGTAACAGAAAAGTGCGTCACGTGAAGCTTTCGTCCCCTTACGCTACATGACGCAACATCGCTTTACGCCATGACCTGCCACCTGATGTTACGTCATGTGACATAAGGTGGCTGTCACTGAGATGCCATGGTGTCGCGTGAAACAACGACTTTGTATCATAACGTCACGCGACGTTTAATGTTTTTTGAACATATCTAAACGATCGCTCCTTGAACTGCTACTTTCCGTTCCACATGGAACATCGCAGATAAAGGTCGCTGTCCATTTTTCTTGATCTGACAACGAATAGTAATCTGGGTGGCGCTGCTACCAGCCCCTGCTTCGCCTGAGGCTACTCCGGCTGGCGCTGCCAATTAACCTGTAATTCTCTTAAGCTTTAACTAAATTTCGAAACGCAGATTTCACACGCAGTAAGCCTGCTTTACCAGCAAGATCGACCAAAGGATGGCTGGATGACATTTTTAAATCAACTGATGTTTTTATATGCCATTGTCTAGTGTCTGGTATAAACGAATCCACACTTCGTAGTTTTGACCAGGAAAAAAAATTTTGGGGACAGCGAAATTTGTAAGGCATGAAGAGGTGGACAGTTTTATCAGCATGCACTGATGCGGGGGGGGGGGGGGGCACGTTTGAAATTTTAATAACTAAAAGGTTAAAATAAAGGAAACTCTAATACTTTTTAGAAAAAAACAATGGGTACAGTTTGAATGTAATATATAGTAATAATATTTATTTAAATTATATTACTTTTGTAAAAATTGCCAAACACGCCACCTCGAACGACAAACCGCAAAATTTGGAGGCCCGTACCTCATGAAATGTTTTAATTATAATCACATACTTCTCAGAAGGTACTCTACTTATATATGGATATTATTTAAAATATATATTAGGTATCTTAGTGATACGATAATTGTGATATATTTAGGCAAACATGGGGAAAAAATCAAACAACCAAAAATTCCCATGCAAATAATAAAAATAAAACACCACCTTCGATTTTTCTTTAATTTGGGTACCCAGTTATGCGCTATTTCGGCATTCATTTCTATTAAGACATGTCGCATTATTTTATTGAGAAAGAAGATATAACTCCCCAAAGTATTTTTTTTTCACTGCCCACACTTAGCAGTGTTTTATACAAGAAGTGGCTTTGAGTTTCGTTTCATGAAACTAACGTATATCTTTCATATATTTTTATTCAGATGAGGTCATTGACAGCTAGACTAACCGGTCACACAATAATAGTGAGGAGAAACTATGTACAGCATTTTATATACAGCGTAGAAAGAGGTATCATTAGAGAATAGTGATTCGAGAAAAGAGATGCAGTGTGAAGTTTTACTTTCCGCTATATTTTATATTTAGAAAAATAAAAAAAAAACTTTACTTCCACTCAGAAAAATAAATATAGATCTCTAAAATTGTTTAGGTTGGCTTTGTATTTCCGGGGACAATCGATTTCAGGTGAAGGGTGCCACCGCGCCGGACTGTAGCAGCTTCGATACTCTCGCCGTACGATGAATCGTGGCAAGCCGATATATTTTATCCTGCGCGAGGATAACGTTTCGAGATTCTCGTACGATGATCAGATAAATATTATAAGCAATTACCAAGTAAAACGGTAGGTTAAATGCCCCGCGAAGAAAACTGTGATAAATAAGATGTGCCTGCATTCAAAATTAGCAGTCCTTGGGGAATCAAATTTAACAACACTATAGGCTAAGGCTTTCCTCGCTGTACTCATTTAATAAAGTATCTTCTAAACAAATCCGACTGTCCGTTCTGCACATATGTCACAGGTTACTTCTGTTGATGACTTGCACAGCCGCCAAGCGTGCCAAGGCTGAATGCCAGGAAGAGGCGCCCACCGTAAACCACTCTTCTCTTTTCTTTTTTGTGGACGATAACGAATAACTTTATTTTCGTCCCGGTACACAAGATGTACGCCTTTGGGTTTCTCGGATAGAACGCTCACCATTGTCTGACCGTCTGAATTGCGTTTATTTAACGTTCTCTAAGGTCGTTCAGCGTGGCCTGGTGCTTCACGAGTCCGCCAACTCCGTCGTATGCATTTTCCCATGTCCAGCTGCAGAAAATGACCGCTGGGATTGTGGGCAATCGTTCTGTGCAAACTGGTGAAGCTTGTACCAATTCTTAAAATGAGTGGCGGCCCCGTCATTTACATCCGTCACGTGCGAGTAGAGCACAACGTTGTCTTCAAACCCACTTTTTCACTTTTTCTAGAGCCAAGCACGTGTGAGCGACGTCGTCACACAGGTCCTCACTGATGATAGGAAAGCTGTTTGTAGATTTTGTTGTCGTCACCAGGGTGTCGAACCGGAACCGAACCGAACCGAAAACCGGAACCGAACCATTATTTTTAGCCGAACAACTGAACCGAACCGAAATCTTCGCCGCCATCTCGGAACTGAACCGGAACCGAACCGAAAAAAATATATTACGGTAACCGGTTCAATACGGTTCAAGTTTTCTTTTTGTTAGTATCACAAAATGAATATATCGGAATAAAAAATTGGCAGCTGTATTTCTATCTATTGATCAAATCGTCATATACAGAATTGCAATGTATGATAAATTGTAGGTTTTCGTGGCACTTTTACATTAGCACTAAAATTAACCATGTGTCACGTTGTCACGTGACGTCATGGTGTCAATACGTGCTGTCAAGTAATGTCGCGTGACCCCGTGACGTCACGTGATTCACTAGTCAAGTCGACTTAATTTGAGTAAGTCACTATAGTCGGTTACAAGTTAAGAAGGTAGGAGAAGCTCCTCCCACAAGCGTGATGCGCCGGTTTGAAATCCTCCGGAGTCGAAAGAAGAGTTCACTGGAAACGCTCCTTGTTCCGCTTCAATGGATAGATAATGGCCACAGAGTGGTGCCAACTTTTGTCCGACCCCACTTTTTAAGAGAGCGACCTTTGTATTCATCGGGGGGGGGGGGGGGTAGGTAGGTAGCCGAGCCCTGAAAGCAGCCTTTGTATCCATCGAAGAGAGCTAATCCCCGAAAGTCGTCTTTGTTTCGATCGGAGAGGGCAGACTCTAATCTCCCTCTCGTGGCTTCCACAATGCTAAGTCAAAGTCGAAAGGTAAAGCAAATATGTACAGAAAAGCAAGACTCTCCTCGCGCGTTGGCCGCGACGTCACGGAAACGATGGGACGCTATTGGATGCGGTGGTGGCGGAGGGATATATGATTCCCTTTGAGGGGCATTTGCCGCTACCTTCTTGACTTGTAACCTACTATAGATGTCTTAACCTTGTCGACAGCGTAACGTAATATGACACCACAAAGAAGCTTATGAATCAGTGGCGGTCTGTGTGAGTATACTCGGGCCAGACTAGGACCAGTACGCCTCTGATAAGTCATGAACATTCCAACTCAATATCGTTTTATGACCCTTTAAACTTCACGGGGTACAAAATAAAAGCAATGGAGGTTTGCTGTGATCAAGAGACAAATATAATTGTCGAAATAATGCACCCAAACGGAGAAGGCAATTCCTCAGGAATACAAAGTATTCTCTGGAGGAGCAACAAAAAAAGAAAAATAAGTGCGTGCGTGCGTACGTGCGTGCGTGCGTACGTGCGTGCATGCGTGTGTGTGTGTGTGTGTACGTGCGTGCATGCGTAGGTGTGTGTGTGTGTACGTGCGTGCATGCGTGTGTGTGTGTGTGTGTGCGTGTGTGTGTGTGTGTGTGTGTGTACGTGGGTGCATGCGTGTGTGTGTGTGTACGTGCGTGCATGCGTGTGTGTGTGTGTGTGTGTGTGTGTGTGTGTGTGTGTGTGTGTGTGTGTGTGTGTGTGTGTGTGTTGTGGTGTGTGTGTGTGTGTGTGTGTGTGTGTGTGTGTGTGTGTGTGTGTGTGTGTGTGTGTGTGTGTGTGTGTGTGTGTGTGTGTGTGTGTGTGTGTGTGTGTGTGTGTGTGTGTGTGTGTGTGTGTGTGTGTGTGTGTGTGTGTGTGTGTGTGTGTGTGTGTGTGTGTGTGTGTGTGTGTGTGTGTGTGTGTGTGTGTGTGTGTGTGTGTGTTGGGGGGTGGTGGTTAGTTTTAAGAATATGCTGTGTTGTAAAGGATCCTCTTCCCCGCATCTTCGGAGCAGACCGAAAATCGTGACCCCGGAAACTACTTTGTTTGCAAAAACTCTCCCGCAGAAAGCGCGTTTCCTTTGTGCCGGACGCTCGCGCGGTTCCCCGCGACGATGAGCTAAGAATAATAATACGTTCCTTTCAAATACTTGGCTTTCACTGAGCGCGAACCTCCTGCAGCATGCATTTTGTACCATTGAATTTGATTTTCTCAGCAAGAAATCACAATGACCACCGGCATATAATGTGATGACATCACGTGCATACCATGTTAAACAATTCAGTTTTCTGGTGAAATGCGATGTTCGCAACACTAGCAATAGATGTCCTAATTCTAAAGTTCTGCACTATTTATAGCAGTCTCGCGATGATATACGACAGCCTACAGATATGTTAGGGCGCATGACTGTTGAAACATAGTGTTGTAAAGTGAGGGCCCGAAACAAATGCAAGTAAAACCAAATATAACCTTAGCCTCCCCAAGTGGTATTTCGCGAAGTTTCGAACTTATGCAAGCTGATGAAATGTGATTTATATTAGGATTTTAAAAATCTTTTCCTGTCCTTCGGGCTATTTATGTATAATTAGGAATTTTATTGCATGCCTCTTAATTTATGCATCTCTTTTTGCAATAAAACGTTCTGTAGGGAAAATGTTAAAAAAATACCATTAATTATCTCTCTCTTTTTGCACATTTCATGTATTTGCCTTCCGATCTGTCACGTGAGCACAAAGTCTTTTTTAGCCTACTCTGCAACCCAATGTTTCACACTGCCAATTGGTAATCAAAAACACGCTAACGCAGACTCAAGAAACATTTAGAAGTTTGTTATTGTATATTTTATGTGGTGAACATTACTTTTATGTGTTTGTGGGCTGTACAAAAACAAAGTACACAGGGGCACGCGGCTTAGCTTTGGCGATTACGCACGCAAACCATCAAAAAGTCTCCAATTAAGAGCTTCCATGTCGAGTAGAACATAAATATTTTTGTTAAAAATATATCTTGGAGGGCGCTTAAGCTTCGCGATAGCGTTAACTGGCCTCGTTCGCATCGCCTTCTCATTCACCGTGCAAGCGTGCCTCACGTGGCCTAGAGCGTGTCTGACACGCAACCGAAAGGTCGTGGAATCAAATCCCGCCTAAAGTGCTTAAATGTTTTTTTTTCTTTAAGGCAAAGGAATTACATGTTATGTTTTAACCCCTTTTATTGCACGCGCGATGTCACGTTCCACATGAGCATTGTGGGTTGTTTGAAATTCCTGCGCGAGGGAATGTAGCTCTGACGCCATGACCCTATCGACCAATCAGGATATTCCAGTCACGCCACCGACATCGGCTTTTCTGCGACATGAGCACCTTAACGCTATCGCGTTAAAATCATCGATTAGCAAGGGTGAGGCTCATTTGCAAATTAAATTGACCGGCATCTTGTCAAGAACAAACCTCAACAGCCAGGCTATGGCAGCTTATCCTGTATAAGAAAATGTTCACTTGGGCAAATGCTATTTTGGGCATGGTTCGATTTGAGTGCCAAAGTGCATATAAATTAGAGTGAACAATTTCGATTACTCTCCTCTGAATGATTAGTCGCATGCATCACGGTGCTGAGTGTATACAATGTTTGGTTAGAAAAACTAGCACTGTGAGTACCGCTTGGTGTTTTTATAAAAAATAAACTGGAAGGGGTTGTCCTAAAACTTTCGTGACATTTTGAAAATTTCATTGCTTTTAGCTCAGTTGCGTCGTCGTCCTATATATATATATATATATATATATATATATATATATATATATATATATATATATATATATATTTGTATTTTGTCTTTTGTATTTTGCAAACCATATTTCATTATATATATGGCCACGAGGTGCCCATTTCATGATTTTATTTGCTGTAATTAATTCCTTAGTTCAAGGACAGAATTATGATTTAACTTTTAATACTGCGACAGAAAGTTGTACCAATACCGGGTATTTTATGCGACTTACCACACTTCGAGAACATTTTATACCGTGTAAATAGATCAGCCTGAACTTTAGAATGTTACTTAAACACAAAGAAAGAAAGGACAGGAAAATACAGTATAGTTCTAAATTTCAAGCTGATATATTTACAGGTATCTACCAACAAGCTCAACTCTTTACTGTGTTACTTAAACATTTTGATCCAGGTAAAATATATATGACTGGTAAACAAAGGGCTGCTGAGTCGTATGAACACGACGTTATGTACGTTAATGTAGATTTTCTTTTACTCTTGCACCTCAATTAAATAACTGAACTTCATATTTTTGGTACCTGAAAACAAAAGTGAATTGCACGGACGATAGAAGAAACCATGTAGTTAATCGTTTCACGGCGTAAATAGTGACTACTGCCAGAAGAAAGCGAAAAATATATTCTCAATTTAGCGGTTCAAACCGGTTCGAACCTGTGTGAACCGTTATTTTTTGCTCCCCGGAACTGAACCGGAACCGAACCTAAAACCGTGATCACGAACCCGAACCGAACCGATAAACATTTCGGATCGATACTCTGGTCGTCACTACAGATGTAAATATCATAACTTTTTTTTTTCAGTGGTATGCTTGAATTTTGTAAGGAAGCAGGATGGTGCCATTTTTAGCAAAGTCAAAATGAAAGACAATGCTCCCGCGTTGCATGCACTGCTTTTCATCGTAAATCGCTTTACCTTGCGTTTGTCGGATATGGTTGTGAAATATCCAACTTTCAACCGTTACTTGAACGACTTTTAGGAGAGTCTCAAGATCCAATGTTTTTTCACAAGCTCGCCGGACTCCCATGTCGTAAGCACAATCTCTTCATCCTCTGGGATATGAAGTTCCTCGAGTGTAAAAAACCGGCCTTTTGGGCAGTGATCACAATCTCCTTAAAGACAAAGACCTGTCAGTGGGTCGCATAGATATGCTGAGTTAATTTCGCCAGTGTTGAATGTTGAGCCTGTAACGTTCTCTAGAGCGGCAATACAAAGGTAATAATTGGCGCAGCGCACACAAACGCACACTTCCTGGTGTGGGATACATTTGAGCCATCAAGGCGCAAGGAATAAAATTTCGTTAGCCCAACGCCGGAATCAGGATGCTTGTCTTTGTATACATAAAAGGCCTCTCGGATTGAGCGTGTCAGGAAGCGCTTTGGCACGAACGTTTTCTCCCCATCGAGCATGACAGAGATCACGTCCTTCTGGTTGGGACCTTGGCGCGAACGTTGTAGCCCGTCTTTCGTGAAATGCTCTAGGGCAGCAGAAACGTTCTCAGGGCTCACCTTGCATCTCATGTAAGGATCCGGCTTATACCACACGCCATGCTTTTTCTTGCCTAGAGTGTAAACACTGTCGCCATGTTAACCTTTCCTCGGTTAACATGGCGACAGCGTTCACGCTCTATTGCATTTAGGCGGGGCTCGAGTATTTGGGGATTCTGCTGTGTGTCGGTGTGCGCCTTTGTGCCTGATATTATCGCCCGTGACGCCAGCGAGAGGGATGGCGACAGGCACGACTGCTCAGTAAACAGGCATCGGCGGTCATATTTTGCTGGTAGAAGCGAATCCCGTTATCCTTGACAGCGAGTGGGGAAATACGAAAAAAGATTGTATCGGCCGTTTTGCCAGAACTAGCGAGGAGTGTCCTCTGCTACCTCCGTCAAATACTGCGCCATAATCGTGATCTTCGCGAGGAAATGATTGTTGCTAGCCACAGAACACCATCACGCAAAAAGGGAATGCTTGAATATGTTCTCATTCTAGATTTAAGTCAAGGATATTCATAAAAGATAAAGAGAGAGAGAGAGAGATGGAGATAGAGGGAAAGACAGAGGAGCCTATAGTGTCGTAGAACAATATAGTAATCAAAGCTCCCAGTGGCCGATGGCTGGAGGATCTTTTCTCGGATCACTAGTCCGTAATATGACACCTCTCTGTTTACAGTAGTTTGACTCACTTTTACTGTGTGAACGTCTGCTATAGTTATAAATCGACTCATCTAAATAAAAATATATGAAAGATCTGTGTTAGTTTCATGAAACTGGAACTCAGAGTCACTTCTCGTATAGGGAACTGATAAGTGTAGGGTTTGAAAAAGGACCCTACTTTGAGGAGTTGTTTCTTCTTTCTCAATAAAAAAATGGAACGTGTTTTTAAAAGAAATGAATGCCTAAATAAAATATGACAAAGTACCCAAATTTAAAAAAAAACATCAAAGGCGGTGTCTGTGTTGTTTTAATTCCCATCGGAATTTGCCGACTTATTTGCCGAATTTGCCGATATATCACGACTATCGTATCACTTATATACCTAATATATATTTTAAATACTATCCATATATAAGTAGAATACTATATGAAAAGTATATGACTGTGATTAAATTATTTCATGACATACGGGCATCCAAATTTTGCCATTTGTGGTTCGAGTAGGCATGTTTGGCAATTTTAGAAAATAAATATAATATAAATAAATATTATTTCTATATATTACAAGCATATTGTATTTATAGTTTGTTTCTGAAAAATATTAGATTTGTCCTAATTTTATCGTTTTAGTTATTAAATTTCAAACGGGCCCCCTCAATCAGTGGGCGTTCATGCAACTGTCCACCTCTTTATGCCTTACGAATTTTACTGTCCCCAATTTTTTTTCTGGTCAAAACTAAGTGTGTATTTGTTTATACCAGACACTAGACAATGGCATATAAAAACATCAGTTGATTTAGAAATGTCGACCAGCCACCCTTTGGTTGATCTTATAAGATAAGATCGACCGTCCGCCAAACCCACGATGAGTCTGGCGGACGGTCGGTCTTCTTGCCGTCTTGTCTGATATTTAGCGAGCATAGGTCGCGTCTCCTTTAGGGGGACATAACATCGCGCGACCACGTGACCATACCGGACTAAAGCGCGCGACTGTCGCGCGTATTCTTCCGTGTGACGATTTTGTTACGTGAGCCAAAAGTGTTTTGCGGGTGTTATTTCTTCTCCCACTCACGGTTCATCGTTCCCTCAAGGTGTTCGAGAACTGGATACAAAAGTATGGCAAGGTGTTCGGCTACTACCAGGGAGAGATACCCTTCATCGTGCTCACGGACGTTGACATGATCAGAGACTGTTTCATCAAGGAAACAAACACGTTCCACGACAGACCGACCCTCGTTCTCAACGTGGAGCCGTACATCAGCAGCCTGTTGGGTGTCGAAGGTAAGTCCGTCTCGAACATTATCGTTTCAAGATGCAATACATGCGTTCCCATAGCGCTTCAACTCTCGGAACTGCCGGTATAAAACCGACATTTAAAAAAACAAGTAAGTCCCACAATTCATGCGATAAAAGGACGGTTAACACACGCATCACAACACTTAATCAGCGCAAGTAAGAGCACTGACGCAGAGTTAACATGTGAGTCACTAAAGCGATGCGGCGCTCTGTAAACGCGGTGCACTAATATAGCACAAAGTCAGCGCGGGATCAGCCAGATGAGCGCTATTTCCAGCACTAACTATTATCGCTCATGTAATGCTGTTGAGTACATGTGTGAATAGGCCTAACCACTATGATAAGCTACGTTTCAGATTAAGGGGACGTTTCAGCCATGTTATTCCTGGATTTATCTGAAATCGGAGAAAACGGTTTCCCGTCGTCCATAAATATTAAGAAAGTCAAAGCAAAACGATATCACTCGTGCTTCTTGACACCGTATCGAGAGCTCAGGAAGTCACAATTTTGGAATCGAAACGATCGGCAAAGTTGGCCGATTTGCACTGAGCACCAAAATGGCGGCGCGAACAAGAAAATCGGCGGATGAAGTGCTGCTTCTTTAAGCGTAACCTATTTAGTGGCTCTAATGCAGCTCATATATGGTCTATCTTCCAGCCTACTATCATCTATATAAACCTTTTCATAAAAACGCCTTCTACGCTCTGCAGGCTCTGCTGGGCTGTAAAACACCTTCTCAGCATGCGCTATAGCTCTGCTGTGCGGTATAGTAGACGCTGCCCATCGTCCACAGCTCAGTGACTCATCTTTTATAGTCCGTGTGATAATCGGTGGAAAGGACTATACTGCCTCTTTTATTTAAGTTGACTTCACGGTCAGAATGGCCCTCAAAATGTGACGCCCTTGATCTGTAATAGGGGTTCCACGAGGTTACACTAAGACCAAATTATGCGTACCAGATTCGAGCAGATCACCTCAAACTCGAGTCATTTTACTTTCCTGGCTGAGCTGGAGTCAAAGTGGCGCCAGCTTAGTTAGCAAAAGAGCCGATGAAAAATCCCTGTTTTGCTTAAACATGTTAGAGTTTAGCAATATCGCTTCTCATAAAGCTTCAGAACGTTACTTTCGTCATTGGTAAGTTAAATGCCTTTCCCAAGCTCTCGGGCGTAAAACACAACTCTTTCACTCTCCGGAATGTCTTACGGAGACGAAATCTGTAGATATATTCGTACTTATAACGTCTCGGGGAGAAAGTTCGACCACAGTCTACGATCCGATATTGCCCATCAAGGGAGTGCCAACGGTGTATCGCCGTGGCGCTCGCCGTCTTTGTGCATTTCCTGCTAAACCAATCACGTATGTGCAGTGAAAGCGGCGTGTTTTTGTTTTTTGCGTGATTGGTTCAGCCGACTATGGCGAGCGCAAAAGACGACGAGCGTGCCGTGACGGTGCAACTTTTGCGCTGCCTGATTGTCTCTATCGGACTGTAACATTGGCAGTGATAGGACCTAACGTGAAACGGAGCATAATAAAACAAAAAAATTCTGAGGGCACCTAAGCACTTCTTATGAGTCATGAATGCGAAAGCATACTCGGCGCCGAGAGCAGCAAGAGCAGCCGCAGCGCCGGGAGGAAGTGCGGCGGTGCGCCACGCAGACCGCCCTGGCTCGCTTGTGACTCCTGCGCCGCTGAGTGAGGCAGCGGCGGGAGTGCGAAGCTCAGCGCGGCGCCGAGAGTGCGTGACAACGCATCTGCATTGCTGTGCTTTTTTTTTGCGTTTTACTTCTGAGGCGCGTCCGCTTTGACCTCAAGCGGCTTCGCCGGCTTCCGTGACGAAGCATCTGATATGACGCGTCGCAGCCAATGGGACTTAAGGTGCCGTTTCGCTCGACCAATGAGGAAGTGGGAATTTGGGTCTCGTGTTTAGCGGTTACAGATGCGACCGGCTTGGCTCCGTGGGACAGTTCATGTTTTCCCATTAAAGATACGTTCCGCTGATCAAAAGGTATTCTGCTTAAAGCGCATTTATTTATTCCACGAAACCCGAGATTTCCTCGATCCCATTGAGGACAAAGTCATGTTCAGTCGTGCTGCAGGGCGTAATAGAGGAGAGAGCGGTGGAAAAGTGTGCACCCCTTCCTTTTACTTCTCTTTTCTGCCCCATGAGTGTAGCTTCCCTATCCTGGTAATTCGAGCTAACCGAAAGAATATCACTCGCATCGTCTTTTCTCAACAGGCGCAGAGTGGAAGAAAACCAGGCGCGTTCTCAACCCGATTTTCACGGCGGCCAAGATTAAGATGATGTCCCAAATTATGGCCGGGTGCTCCGAAGAAATGCTGGGGGTCGTTGACAGAAAATTTGACGGAGGAGAAGCGGTGGACATGCTACAGATTGCTCAAGGACTTTCGCTGGATGTCATCTCCAAGTGCGCCCTAGCTTGGAAGGTAGGTTGTGAACATCAGACACATTAGGATTGGCCGCCTGGAGAACCGCCGTGACGTCATTTCATCGCGCACCGACGGCCGGAGCGGCCGTCGGTGCGCGTGTGCGTAGTCTAAACACGAGGACAGACTTTAGATCCGTAACGGGCCTTGGAAGTCATGAAAAAAGGTATGTCTTCCTTTAACCGCGCGACAAAACTGTCTGGTTTGGACCTTCTTTACGGGGAACTGCGGTCGGCTGTGTTAACTCACCGAAGCTTATACACAAGAAGCCAAAACGAGGCGTCATCTTTTTTCGCCACGTCGCTGGCGCCAGAACCTCCAGTGTTTGTAACTACATTTGAGGCATGCTCCTCGAGGTTTTGGTAATTTGTCAAAAACTGTCTAAACAATAACATCCACGCAGCTTCCTCGCTTCACGTTGTTTAAACATGTAACGTAAAAGCAGCATCAGAAGTGCAACAAGTTCAAGGCAATTTCTTCGCTAAATGTGGCGGGAACATTTAATGGATAAAGAATTACGATGTCACCGTGTGACAACAGCACGCGGTATTTCGGCGCCAATTTAGTGGACTTAAGCTCTTCTTAGTTTAGCGGACGGTGTTCACGTGGCCGTTATAAACGGGACGGTCGTCCAGTGACCCCATGAACTGGCGTCGTGACGTTACGTCTCGTGACACTGTGACTTTACGTGACACCATGACGCCAACGGACACAAAAACGTAACGCGACACTGAGACCTTGCGTGACACCATGGCATGGCGTCGTGATGTCATGGCATGTGATACCATTGCGTCATGTATCGCACTGATACCACGTGACGTAACATGATACAATCACATGACTTTCTCGTCAACTTGTGGTGCCACTTTACACCACGTTAGAGCAACACCTCCTATACTTCGTTCCAACTTCAAGTCTGGACAGAGCAAACACTTCTAGCTGATGGGACCAACCAAACAGTGTCAATAGTGCAAGTTACTAAGCTTTCCCTTTATACGATTGGCTTAACGATGATACAGCACGTACGGAAACATGACGAACACCATATTTGTGCGTTTTTGACGCTGCATGACTGGTCCCATCAGCTCGTGGCATCGGCTGTGTCCGGACTGAAGGGGAACGAAGCAGAGATCTGAGATGTTACGTCGATCCAGCTCAGCTCAAAACATGCTGGACTTTCGGTGTCCCAACTTTATCAATCTGGTTATGATGCGCAAATGTCTCTTTAAGTAGAAGATGGCTCCAACGTAATTCTGCCAAACACAGCCGCCCCGTTGCTGTATTCTTAGCTCGTTTGCTTTTCCTCGGCAGGTGAACTGCCAGACCAATACCACGGATCCACTCCTGAGGGCCATGCACAGAGTTGTTGAAGATGCAGAAAATTCGCTCATCCAGTACGCGATCGCCCTCCCTATCCTTCGCAAGATTGCCGAATGGATCTATCCTTACGCGAGTTATTACAAGATAACGAGTAAGATACTGGACAACGTACGCGAGGTCATTGAGTACCGGCGAAGTGGGCAGGGCTCCAAGACTACGGACATGCTCCAGTTGATGCTCGACGCCCAGGCTGGCAAGGAGGGCAAGGCGACAACTTCCTGCAAAGGAGACATGCTGATAGAAGACCGCCACCTTCTGTCGAACAGCTTCCTCTTTCTAGCAGCTGGTTTTGATACGACGGCGCTGACTCTGGCCTTCGGCGCCTTCTTACTTGCCAAATATCCGGAAGAACAAGAGCGCGTTTTCACCGAAATAGTCAGCGTTTTTTCAGAGCCTGACACGGCGCTCACATATGATGGCATTCAGAAGCTGAAGCGGCTGGACATGATGATCGCCGAGACCATGCGCCTCTACCCTCCCGTGGTACTGTTTGTCAGTCGATGCTGCAGGCAAGATACGACAATCATGGGACAGTTTATTCCTGCAGGAGTCAACGTCTTGGTGCCCACGTGGCACGTCCACCATGACCCTAACCTTTGGCCGGACCCTTACAGGTTTGACCCCGAGAGGTTCGCGGACGGTCGGAATACGCATCACCCCGCGGCTTACCTGCCCTTCGGGCTGGGACCCAGGGGGTGTATCGGGAAAAGGTTCGCTTTACTGGAAATCAAAATGGCTATGTGTAAGATTATTAGAAAGTACACATTAATACCATGTGACGGTACTCCGGATGATGTGGAGATAGTTGTGCACAACATAATGATTAGCCCTAAAGGTGGGCTTAAGGTCAGATTACAACGACGCTAGGTTGGGGAAGGTCGCGAAGAAGGTTTCTAAACACAGATGCGTGCACAGATGTACAACCGGGTGCATGCTCCAAGTGTTTTACTGCTTGGAGTCAGACTACCATCTCACCCATAAACGTGCGGGGATTCAACTCTTAAGCGGCGGAAGAAAACGGAAAACCAAAACGCTTGGGCCGAGATTTCTTTCTTCCAAACTCTGTTGGCAAGTTAAGTACACAGAACTAAATATTTAGCGTTTCACTTCCAGTTTGAATCCGCTTTACAATCATTATTCTGCAGTTTATTAACGACCATAATAGGGCCATGTAATCTGCTAACTTCTAATCGGGATCCATTGAACAATTGTAAAATTATACATACTTTTATTATGAAACAAAGTGAAGGAAATAGATTAAAATGGACGCTCTGTATACCTCGACTTGTCCATAATTTTATAGGTATTCGCAATTATTGTGACTGAATGACGCTCCAATCAAACACAAGCAAGAGAATCTTGACCTGGCAATTATTTGTTTTCATGCCAATTGAGGTTGAGTATTGAACAACCCCAAAATTAATGGCCAACTAGTTTTCTTGACAACGCATATTTGCTGGAGGCGCTATTGTGAGACGGGAATTGGTGGACCTCAGTCTTTAAGATATGCATCTTACATATGCTAACCACAATTCTGAGACCCTGTCTGCATACAACTTCATACGGTCGATGGATCATCACTGATGTTGTTCTAACCTCGTACACTTAATCGGGATTTTAGGGCTAATTGCGGTGCTAGTTTATTAATAATAGTGAAAATAGTATACTAATACTCTCCTCGCTGATCAAATGTTAACGTACACGTCTATATTTTTTTGCCCTATGTTTTATTTTTTTGCTGATGTGGATTTTTTTTTAATTTTATTCACTTTTCACGTAACTGAGAGAGATTAAAATAACCGAAATTCACCCCTTAAAAACATTAAAATAAATAATATTAAATTGCATAGTGGGACACGTTTTGTTTTGTAATTTCTCCACGAAATAAAAAAAAATCACAATACTCTTGGCGTTCCGCAATTTATGTGAAATTCACGTCTCGCTCTATGCCTCGCCTACAGATCAGTTGCCCACCCATTACTACTGGATTGGCTTGGCTGCTCGACCAAACACGCTCGGAAGCCTAGTGTCTCACTTTCGCGACATCCGGTGCGCCTAGTCTGGCGTCTGACACCGCCAACTACTTGTGCGAGCAGACGCGCGGCAGCCCATGGCATCGCCTACTATTTCACCACCGGCTATCGTCGTCTGCAATGCCCATAAGACACGAACATGAAACATGTGCCTCAGCATCCGTTTTTGCCTTCATCCGTTTGCTATTCCGCCCCCGTCGAAACAAGTTCTACAACGCTCGAAAGACTCGTCCATGAAAGCGACGTTCTAGCATTCCATGACGCACGAGCCACGGTCCAGTACTAGCGTATATCGGCGTCTGTCCATGTGCGGCAAAAAGCGACCGAGAGGACTGAAAAAAAAGCCACAAAATAAATATGCAGTCATTTCAGCTTTTTTGTTCTTGTTATTTGTTTCCCATGGCATCTGCGAGCAAGGTGAGTGAGCGTCATGACCGACCTAAAAAATGAAAGACCTTTGCAATTCTCTGTACTGCCGAGTAAGAGCGCAGATCTTGAGGAGGAGGAGGGGCGGATACAGAGGGGAGGGAATGTCCCCTCCTCCCACTCCGTACCCTCCTCTCTTGCTCCCCTCCCATTTAGCGAAAATATTTTCGCTAAATTTTCCGCTGAATTGAGCGAAATTTTCGTCGCTAAACTTAACGGAGAAACTAAACCCGCTAAAGGTAGTGGGAAAAGTTTTCCGTTTAATTTAGGGGAAAAATTTACCACTAAATTTATCGGAAGCATTTCTCCGCTATATTTAGCAAAACAATTTCCCCTCTAAATTTCGAAAAACATTTCGCCGCTAAATTTAGCGGGTAAACGTCCCATAATACAACGCGCGGTTACGCCAACGCCAACGCCGCTCAACCCGGAAACAGGCGCCTAAGAGCTCACTCTAAACTATTCGCTTTAGCAGGCCACGTGCACTGCAAAACCTGAGTGCTACTTGCCTTTCGAAGCGAAATGACGGGAACATACCTGGACCAACTTGATGCCAGCCGAACGCCCGGTTGCTTTCAGCCAAATAGCTCGCACATTCTTACCTGTGTAGGTATCTTCTCGATACTGAAGCAATGGTTGAAATCACGACGGTTGCAAAACGCACAGAGCAGCGGTGCCGCTTTTACGGAGGATGAGGGGAGAAGAAGGAGACTAGGAGGAGAAGGGGATGAGTGGGTACGGAGGAGCAGGAGGGGCATACCTTCCTCTCCGTACCCTCTTCTCCTCCTCCTCAAGAGCTGCGCTCTAATTCGGAGTCACACAGAGTTATAAACGTCTTTTATTTTTATATGGCTTCCTATGGGCCTAACACTTTTCGGTGTCGGTTTTTCGTTACAGCTGGTTGTTACATCCGACCGTGACTGCCAAAGGTTAAAGAATTCCATGAAAATTGGCTGATAAGACACATTCCATGTTAATAAAAAATCCGTTTTAAGCTCGCTGCGTTTTACGGGAGATGGTGCCACAAGTTACAACCATCGCTAATTCGTTCTTCTGCGAACACGCTAACCGTCGGTGCTCGGAAAGTTTGTTAGCGGGATTGCTCACAGAAAGAGAGCTACGCATTGACACGTCACATGCTAAAATGCACGAACTAAATGCGCATTGGGTGACAGTTTGAGTTTTCTACGGGCTGACGCCGAATTTTCCTGCTCGTTTTACAGTGCTGATATTCACTAAAGGCACCATATTTATATTAAGCACATTTCTAAAAAAGCTGTCAGAGGAGTTCGGCCCTTAATTTATACTATCCTCATTAATTTCAATCAACCAATCCAAAACGAATTGAAACTTCAGTTTATCTAGCATATATTAAAATTTTCATTCTTTTAGAAATGTTAGAGAAGAAACACTATCCGGAATTTATTGCTTCAAATTAAGTGCAAACATAAGAAAAACAAAACACCTTTAGTGTCGGCCGGTCTCCTCTCCTGGTAAAGTAAACAAGTTTGGTTCAATTAAATTTCTACTAACCTTGGCTTTATTTGATAATATTTTGCTTAAGTTCATCTATTCAACCGGCTTCTGACACACGTTCCAAATTCTGTGAGAAAGAAAAAAAAGCTCGATTCGGTTCTCTTCTGTAGCTTTTCGATTGCTTGATTATCTGAAATAAATGTTTTGACACGTTGAAGAAATATTTAGATTAATATACTGTGGAGACCGGTTGTAACGAAGTGGGTAATAACGAGATAGCGGCTACAGCGAAGCGATCACAATTTCCCATTCCGTTTTGCACTTCGTTATAACCGTAGTCGGTTATAACGAAATAGCGTATATATCGAAGTGGTTTCCGATTCCCGTTGACTTCGTTATAACCGCGGTCTCGACAGCATTGAGTTTTGGGTTTGTTTTTGTTTTAACGCCTCGCACCCTGTTTACATTTACACTCGGCCGGGCCAAAGGTTCGGGACGCGAAACCAAAGCTTTATGCTGGAGATTCACCAGAGAGACAAACAGAAACAAACGACAGCGACAAGCCTCAAATCAGAGTCTTTCGCGATTTAACAGGCTTTGTAGAATAAAGGCGGCTATGCTCAAACACGAGCATCATGCACGCGAGGGTATCTTTGGCAGACTTGCAATCGTTCGTGCTTACTCCCCGAGCACTGAACGACTAAACGCCTGCCAAAGATACCATCCCAAGCATGCTGCATGTGTCCGAGGCTTATCGCTGTCATTTGTTTCTGCTTGTCGCTGTTGTGGGACTCGAGCATTACAGAGTATGTTGTTGGTACGCGCGTGTGTTAGCATGACTTAGGCAGTGAAATCATCCCAGAAAGCAGCAACTTTTATAATTTGTTTAGCCTATAGTTGGTTCAGTGTTTCGCAAAAGAACTAAACAGTTTCGTTTCTGGCCGACCTTCACAGTAGAAGGCGTTTAAAACAATATCTATGCTACATTGAAACCGTTAAGCATCTCTCGTGATGACGCAGAGTTGAACAGCCACCAATCATCTCCAGAAATAAATTATCGGATGATGTCCATGTAGTTCTTTTTAGTATGCGTTACTCTAACCTATGACTGGGGTTTTGTGTTTTCTATGTTTATTCGATAATAAAATTCGGGAGGTTTTTCTGGGTTTCTTTTTTTCCCCAAAGCTCGGTGTTTTTTTTAGTATTTATTTTGGTGTAGGACAATAAAAAGCTCCGTTATTGAGGGCTTATGTTGAAGAGAAAAAATATAAAGAAAGAAGAAAAAACAACGAGAAGAAAACAAAATAAGTGTTGTGGTTCTCAACAAAAAAGCAGCCTCGCGGGCATTTCAGTGAGGGCTTCATTCCGGGTTGACAAAAACCAAAATGTAGAAAAAAGTTTTCTTTCCGTGAATCTTAGATTTTCATTTTATTCAAGGGCAGCTCTAAGTCCATGTTTGTCGGTATTAGCTAAGAACACGAAACCCTACGTATAACACCTTCTACTGTTCGCTTTTAACGAGTGCAAATTATGTGGGACGGGAAGTTCACCAACGTCATCTACCGCAACTGACCAGTCAAGGATCTGCTGGGAACGTGCGGTTTCATTAGGCATGGTTTCATTTTCTATCTGAATGCACGTATATATGTACATCAAACCAAATAAAAAAACACGTTTAATATCATCGGCTTGCCATGCAACAATCGCACTGACAAGAAGAAAAAAAACTTTTGTCACGTTCTACAGCGAGGGCATTGAACCCACTTTAGATCAATCCTGAGAATCAGCTCTGTATGCTTTGACATTGTAATTTACCACGAATGTGCGACTGAATGGTGGAGTATTTTTGTTTTTATATCCATGTGGAAACTTGCCTCAAACAAGAGGTATAACTGAGCAACAAAAGTTTATTATGGCTCACTGTGCAGTGGAGCCTTTTTCAACTGAAAGTGAAATCGTTCCTGTGTGATCTTGATGCGTTTTATTAAGAAAGCAGGAAAGAAGAGCTAATACAATATTATTTCTTGCGCTCTCTTTGTTATCTTCGTTAAATAAGAGTTACAAAACGTCCAGAAAAACTTCTTTTTATAAGCCCGAAAAAACAAAACTTAAATTTATCTAGCTTTTTAGTTATAACTTTTGAATAAAGCAAATTTGTTATTTAAAAAAAGTACATCCAGTCACATTCCTTTTTATTTGAGCACGCGAAGTTGGTCTATGATATTTACTTCAAGTGGGTATGATTCGTGGGGCCCTCACTTATTACTAAATAAAATCCTCGATATTCTAGCTGTTATTTTTAATGTCGAGGGCATAAATCGGTGAAGTCGCATTGTCTATATTGATGCTACAAATAAATACTCTTAAGTGTCAATTCTGAGTTCACTCATGCAAAGTCGATGACTTTACTCGCAGAGAGTCGTGTTATTTTGGGACGATCACTTTCTCATTGCAATCGTCGTCAACGGGCCGACTTATGCATTAGAATGTACCCGCGCCTCGCTCACTACATCTCCCCTATAGAAGAGCAATTCCGGTAAACCAGCTTTCCCGAGTTTTTATTTATGTACCTCCCGGAAACGAAAACAAATAACTATTATTCGGGGTATTCATTGGAGTAGTGCACTCTACAAAATTTGTTGCACCGAATTTCCCGCAAAGCACTTGGAAGAGAGTCAATAGCTGCAATCTACGAAGCGAGCTCGCGGCAAATGACGCTGCTGAAAATGGGTCTAGGCGTTTAGACCGCGGTAAGAGAAGAGGGATGTGTCTGAACAAGGCCAGTCAACGCGGCAAATGTTTGCACGGGCTTCGCTGATCCTCCAGCAGGGGCACTGTCGGTTTATGGGCCTTCGCGCAGGCGCGGATGCGTGCCGGGTCGCCTCGAAAACGTCCGCGCGAAAAAGGACGGTTTGTTGAGTTCCTAGACATGTCACGCATCTCGCGGCGTTTCGCCAAACATGCGAGCGAACCTTGGACGCTCTTCTTCCCTGGCAAGATAGTGCTGTTCAGAAAGCTCTTTTTTTTTCTTTTTTTACCATGGTAGAGATTTTAAAGAGCGGCCTGCACCGTGACGCGGAAAATGACAAAATGCTGTGTCACAGCGCAGATTGCACTTTGAAGCGATTAACTTTCTTTGGTTATTCAGGCCACTTTGAGGTAGGTTTCTGGCCGTTTATTTTCCCCGCTAAATTTAGTGTGAAAATTGACGTCACGTGACCTCAACACCAATGCAGTTTCCCCGCTAAATTTAACGTGGAAAATGAGGTACGTCACATGCCTGCACGTCACGTGATCTATACAGAAATTCGGTTTTCTCGTAAAATTTAGCGATAAATTGACGTTACGTGACATCAATGCCAATCCAGTTTCCCAGCTCAGTTAAGCGGTGTAAATGATGTCACATGATGTCACATGACCTATACACAAATCCAGTGACCCCACTAAAATTAGCGGGAAAATGACATCATATGAAGTGAAGCCACGTAACCTCGACACCAATTCAGTTTCCTCGCTAAATATATCCGGGAAATGACGTCACATGGCTTGATGTCACACGGCCTGGACACAAACTCAAATTACCCGCTAAATTTCACGCGAAGATCAACACGCGACCTGTCGCAGCTCCTTCAATAACGTCTGCAGCTAATTGCTTAATTAGACAACAACATAATTAATTCTGCCCAATTTTTTATTGTGTATATATATACAGGGTGTTTCAGAGAACTCAGGCCAAATCGCTCCTGCGAAAACTACTCATCGCAACGAAAAAAGGCTTGTGTCGTTTTGGTCCTGTGCCAAGGGCGCATTTAGGAAAATTATTAAAGTCCGCGATAATTAAGTTGTTAATTATTTTTGCGTAATTAACTTTTTACTATTGTGTTTAATGGCATAGTTTCAATTAGAAAATTGCTCAGCATCATTAAAACACACTAAATAAACAAATTGCAGAACGATAGAAGGCACGCGAAGCATTTCACGGCTTTCTGAAAAACCGCACAAATTCGACGGGTTTTTAAGTTTCGGTTTGTTATCGGAGCGCATCTCCGCCCCGACGGTACCGCACCCCGGGGAGAGATAGTGCAACCAGCCTCTGCTGCGTCGCGCGATGACAGCGCAGCAGAGCTTGGTTGCACTATCTTTCCACGGGGCGCGGCACCGTCGGGGCGGAGATGCGCTCCGATAGCAAACCGAAACTTAAAACCCGTCGAATTTGTGCGGTTTTTCAGAAAGCCGTAAAATGCTTCGCGTGCCTTCTATCGTTCTGCAATATGTTGATTCAGTGTTTTTCGACGATGCTGAGCAATTTTCTAATTGAAATGATGCCCTTAAATACAATATTAAAAAAGTTAATTAGGCAAAAATAATGAACAACTTCATTATCCCGAACTTTAATAATTTTCCTAAATGGGCCCCTGGCCCAGGACCAAAACGATACAAGCTTTTTTTCGTTGCGATGAGTAGTTTTCGCAGGAGCGATTTGGCCTGAGTTCTCTGAAACACCCTGTATATAGTATATATATATTTTTTTTTAACCTTGACATTTACCAAGCACTCTTCCTAGTTTGGGAGCGGAGATTACCCCCAGTCTATTACGGGAAAGTACACCCACTGAATATCTCAGCGTGTTTAAAAATTCGTCGCGAGCTGCGGATTTCGAATTCAGAAGTCTTATATCAGGATAATCCCAAAATCGTACTGAAAAAGAAGCTTCCTGAAGGCAACAGAGTGGCTGACGTTTCACTAGGGGACGTAGCATCTTCAGGACACATATCGCATCATCAGTCACAGGTATGTATGGAATGTTTTTTTCTTAGCTGCACCAAATTTTTAAATAAGGGGGGGGGAGGGCGAAGTTTTATGAAGGCGGTTTTTACTGCGTGTTTATATGGCTCGGTGAATATTAGATAGGAACATGACCATCATTATATTATAAGTCTAATTAACTGAAATACGCTAATTAACTTTTTAATTACTGTAATCAGGATATACGTTTTTACAACAAAATTTGCAGGTGGTCGTATGCCAAGACTGTTCCAGTTTGTAGAATTCGCGTAACCAGCCCGTGTTCCGCGATATTTGTCCCCGAAGTTTGCACTTTTATCCGGCTAATGTAGCAAAGTTCGGCTATACTGGTAAGGGTAATATAAATAAAGGGAAGAACATAAAAAAAACAAGGACGGAGGAGACGTTTCCCAAGAAAAAAACTGGCAGCAGACGCTTAATGACGACTCCTACGGCCCACGGTTTATTTGTCTCCCGACGTAGGTGGAAGAGGGGCGCGTTATCAGGGAAACGGGAAAGAAGGAAGGAACCGAAATAGCATGGATAGCAAAAGGGGAAACGGAAGGATCCCAACGAGCTGGTGAAGGAGACAAGAGGGAGGTCAAGGCTGAAGTCCCGGTTGAAGAAAGGCAACGTCGGCATCGGATAGGGCTAGGGAGGGGGAACCGATGTTTGTAGGGATGTGTGCAGACTTATACGTGGTTTGACTACTCTACTCAAGTTACAGTAGTTTAATTCTGAGTAGTTTAGTAACTTTCAATAACATTTTTATTTCACTAGTTAGTAGTTTACTTTAACTATTCTTTGCCAGTAATTTCCACACAAATTACAAATTTCTTTCGAATTTTAGTGGTAGGATTGCTTATCAAAAAACATTCCTGCACAAAAAGAGATAAGATGTTGAAAGAGCAGTTGATATTTGCAAAGAACGAGAAGCATTTGGCGAAAGCAAGAGGGTGGGTCCGAAGCCCCTTAAAATTTTCACGAGCCCCCCACTCTAACAGTTCTGCTACGAGGCGCGGTGAGCGGACCGACACATCGCGAGTGAGGCCGAGTAACTGCAGGCTTTGCACCGAACATTGGCGAATATTTGTGTCCCGACGCTCAAGGAGACTTGGCGCATTTCTAGAAAGCTTGTCCCCGCTCCTCGCCCACTACAGGAGGTGTACACACTGCATCCACTCTCAAAAGAGGCAACAAAATGCAGCACCCGCTATGAAGCACATCTGGTGCTCCCGTAGTTTGTGCTGTACTTGAAGAATCGCGTGCCAAAGGGCAACTCAAAAGTGGCCTTTTTGCGTTGCCTTTCCTCCCAAAACTAAGAATATGCAGGTCTTCCAAGGTTCGAAGTTCGTTGCAGAGACCTTATTAATTCCCCCAACATTTTTCATTTAAAAAAAAAAAAAAAAAAAACAAACAAGCAGTGTCAGGAAATACGCGGAACTTAAAGTACCACTACAAGAAGGATTAGAAAACGTATACTTTACTTGAATTGCATACTCTGAGCATGTACACTCTCCGGCAATATGAAAGACCCACTGGGAGCGCGTGGCAGAGGCGGTGGCTGAGGGGGCGCTGCGCGCGCTTTGGGCAATTACGTGTCGCTCGGAGGGGAGACCTCACTCGGTGCTCAGCTGCGCCAGCCGCGCCGAGAAGTGCTTCACAGATTTTGATTTCGGTTTGACGGGAGAGCGCTTCTTACGCGGCACGCCTGGGAGTATTGTAAAGGAGGCTCGAGTGAAGTCTCGTTATCACGGGCGCTTTTATCAATTTTTTTGTGCAAATTATCAAATCAAGCACTGCGAAAAAACAAAGATTACAGTTATGCTGATGCCCTGTACTGCACAAATAAAATGTGCTGAAGAGCGCGTTTGTTCCTTAGTTTGTTAGAAGAATGCCGCGGGTATCGCAGTTTGACCGAGCACGAATAATCGCTCTGACCCAGGCCGGTGTGTCGCAAGGAGCAATTGCCGCCTTAATTGGTAGGGCATACACGCAAATCGGTGCGAAGGTGGATCAAGGCGTACCAGCAGGAAGCAAGACTTGAAGATGCCTCGCATGCCAGGCGCCCAAGGGGCACGACAGAGCAGCACGATATGCTAATAGTAGCGGCCATCGTCGACAACCCTTTTCTGACTTTGAGGCAGTTTAAGACTGAGTGGCGTCTTTCCGTGTCGGATAGGACAATAGCGAGAAGGCTTCGATGTGCTGGTCTCAAATGCCGTGTAGCCTGCCGCAAACCTCTCCTCAGCCAGGAATATCGGCAACTCCGTCTTGAGTTCGCTGAGCGTTACGCCGGCTGGAGAGACGACCAGTGGAAACTCGTCGTCTTCACCGACGAGGCAAGTTTTTCAAGCAAATGGGACCAGAGGCTGCAAGTCTGGAGGCCTGTTTGTATGAGGTATAAATACGTGAATTTTTTAAACTTTCTTCTTTTTATCACGAAAGCAACATACATAATTATATTTTATAGTAATATATTTTGTTATATTAGGTTGCCTTTCTTTCCAATATTTATGCAGGTGTTCATTTATCAACTCAGCCTCAATAGTGAACAAATAATTAAAACAGCGCAAAACTAACACGAGGACAAGTAGAAGGACATTCAGCACCCCCCCCCCCCCACAATAATTTTCGTTTTATTTTGTGTGTTACATGTTTTCGGATTTAGTGCTATTTGTAACGCTCCCTCTTCTAGTTTAGCAATTGTGAGAAAGGAAAAAAAGGTGAGAGTGCAGGCGAGCTAGTATAAGTTGAACACGATGGTAAACCTGAGACTGCGCAGGAAAAAGGTAAATGTAATGGGTCACAGAAAAAGAACAGGCAACGTTTTTTTTTAAATATATTATGCGCAACATGCAAGAAAATAAAGCGACACAAACAAGTCACAAATCCAACACCGGAATTTTCCATCGGTTGCTCACTACCCATATGCACCGGTTTTGCAAAGTCACACAAATCAACAGTCATAAAGAAATTCGCGTCTGCATTCTAAACATCTAGAATTTGTTCAAGGGAGGCCACTTTAGCTGTCTGTGAATTACTGACTCCGTTGATTTAAAGAATTATTGGTGTCGTATTTTGAGGATGTCTTCAGTTGCACGGTGTCATTAGTGTGGGATACAGCCTTATGCTTTTGAGTTTGCTTTGTTTAGTTGTTTTGTTTTTTTTTTACTGCAGATATGGTTTTTAATACATACAGCAAGTTGCGGCAAGTGGTCGCTGCACCGTGACTGTGTGATGACTTTTGATGGTTTAGGTGTACTCCACAGGCTTGACGGGTCCTTTACTGCAGATGTCTACATTGATGTTCTGCAGCACATCATGCTACCGTTTGTGCTGGATGGACCGCACCCGGACGGCAACTTCCTACTGCAACAGGACAGGAGCCCCGTGCACACGGCACGTCGGGTGCGCCGCTGTCTTGACGCGCTGTGCATAGAGGAACTACCCTGGCCGCCCAAAGGAGCGGACTTGAATCCGATCGAAAACGTGTGGGGCATAATGAAGAAAAGGTCTCTCCAAGAGACGCCTGGCAGACTCATCGCGCAACGCGCTATGGCAGGCCGTTCAGGAAGAGTGGGTTTCCTTGCTCAGCGTGGCGACCTGACCAAGTCCTTGTATGCGTCAATGCCGCAGAGGCTCAACGAAGTTGTAGCCAGAAGGGGGGACACAGCCATTATTGAATGCTTCGATCTATATTTTGCCACGCAGTTTAAGTGGTGTCTTGCTTGAATAAAGTCTGTGATACCGTATTTACTCCTGGTCTTTAGAGGGAATGTAAAGAGAAAGGTAGACACGCTCGCATTTTCCTTTGTGATCTCCCAGAACAATAATGATCCTAAAAAATACAGGCTACAAATTGCAGATTGCGTTCATTATCAATTATTCACAAAGAAATATTCATTTTGTGACAGTGACAAATTGTATTAAGGTTTGAGTAAAGTCCTCAAATACGTATTATTTTACTTTCAAAGAGACACTGCGCGACGCGGAGAAAGCGCGCTCTCCCGCCAAACCGAAATCAAAATTTAAGCACGTCTCTACGCGGCTCGCCAGCTGGCGCGGCTGAGCACCGAGTGAGGCCTCCCCTCCGAGCGACAGGGAATTGCCCAAAGCGCGAGCAGCGCCCCCTCAGCCACCGCCTCTGCCACGCGCTCCGAGTGGGTCTTTCATATCGCCGGAGAATGTACTTGTGGAGTTGCACTTTACTAAATATTTTTTGTACATTCCAAGGAAAGTACAACTCACCACTTAAAAGTACATTCCCCAAGTTTGAAAACAAAAAATGGCGTATCGTCATGCGAAAACGCGCTATTTTCTTTCCAGGCGTTATGTGGTCATTTCTGTGATTGTAATGGCGGCTATAAGGCCGACACAAATAAGCACCCTTTAAGTTCATTGTGTTAAATAGTTCGTCACCGAGAAAAAAAAAGCTACTCTGTGGCGACTCGACTTTATCCGATATTGGCCGCCATTTCCGAAGAAACTGTTAAACCGCCGAGTGCCCCTGGAGCAATGCATATTAGTTAAAAAAACACTGTATAGGGGATGAAAGGGCACCACGAAGGATTGTGTTAAAATGTATGTGTGCTTTACTTTGAAAGTACATTGTATTTATAGTATTTTACTTCAAGTACATTGCACTCGGTGTGCAATTACTACTTTACTTGAAGTACATATAACCTCTGCTTTACTTTGTACTTAACTTTAAGTAATTTTTAGATATACTTTACGCAACACTAAACCAGGAAACATTTTCTGCAAAATCGAACTCCTGTAGTGCTAAACCTCAAAGTAGAAATGATACATCCGCAGTACATCATTGACCGAAAGATATACAAAAACAAATCATTTTAGTTTGTGAAAACAGAACAAGCTAATAAAGCAGTCCTGTGAAAACAAGCCGCTTTATATTTTGCTAGCAGAATTTCGCTAACGGATCAAAACTTATACTTTCTAAATACATAAAAGTAGCTTGAAAAGTAATTCGCTACTTTTTAATGTATTTAGTAAATTACTCAATTACTTTCAAAGTATTTTCTACTCTACTCAGATTACTTTTTAGGCCAATACTCAATAACTCAACTTAATTTTTTTTTGTATACGTCTGGCTGTGTGTGGCGCATTTTTAAGTCCTTCAAAATTTCTCGTCCGTTCCCTCTTTCACGAGTGTGTCGGATTGAGTGGAAAAGAAGTCGGATTAAGTAGAATATTCAGGGGAAGATATCTCGGAACACGGGCTGGTTACGCGAATTCTACAAAATGGAACACTCTAGGCACACGACTGCCTCACAGTTTGTTATATTAACGTATATCCCAAGTACAGAAATTAAAAAGTTCATAAATAAGTTTTAGTTAATTATTCTTATAATTCTGATGGTTATATTTCCATCTAATGTCCACCGAGCCATATAAATACGCAGTGAAAACCGCAGACATTATCTTTTGCCCCCTTTATTTGGAACTTTGGTTGCAGTTAAAAAGAAACTGAAACTCCCTGTATAGAAATGAAAGGGTGCTGTGGGTAAGTGGAAGGGTTAGATAAGAGAAAGGGTGATCAAATAAGATAGGGCAAGCGTGGAGGTTGTTGAGAAATGTAAAAGTGGGGAGAGTTGGGGTTTGGGATATGAATCGTAAAAACATAAAATTAGAGATAAATATAATGACTGCAAGAATTAGACAAAATAGATAGAGCACATGTGTATTAATGGGGTGTGAAAAAATAAACAGGAGCACTTCATATTATGACTAATACATTAGTACTAAGAAGGTTAGTGAATTCGAATGGTGATGCGAGCTAAGTTTGTGCATACTTCGGAGTATGGAACACAGCGCTCAAACGACGAGGACACAAATAATAGAAGCGTGGTTGCAGGAGGACGAAGGACAGCAGCAGTGTCAAATCTCGACCGGAACTGGACTGTAATAATTTTTATCTCACGCGCTCGTCGTCTTTCTAGATGTCCGTGGCTGTCGCCACACAGCCAGCACCCCCCCCCCCCCCTCATCCCCTCCTTCTTTGAAGACGGAGTCATCGCAGTGCACGATTTTGGAAATCTTCCTCCGGGCCCATATTTACTAACAATTTTAAAAACGGAAACAAAAAAAATCAACGGAAAACGTGATGAATTTTAGTTATAGGTAAAGAATATCTAGTTACGTATTTTGACAAAAACAAATACCGTAACGAAAACAATTTATTCGTTCGTAGTAAATCTTTACGGTAACAAGTACTTTAGAACGGCACTGAATGCGGTTAACGAGTTAGCAGTGACGGCGTTACTTGTAATGCGTTACTTTCAACACTGCAAGATGCAGGCTATGCTTGTTTTTCTTTGACAGAGGAATCGTGTTTACAATCGCATGGCAAGCGGGCCACCTGTGTTCTTTTCATCTCGAGCCCCGCCGGCTTGGCGAGATAATCGCGTCCCGTGTAGTCTCGCGCAGGAGGGGAGCAAGAAGCTGCGGGCAACCTTCGAGTCGACGATTTGCTCGGCCTTGACCAGCAGCGGGAGCAGCCCATGGACCCCGTCCAAGCGCTGCAGTCGTCGGTATCGCCGCTTCGCTGGAACAACAACAGCGGCGTCAGATCGACCGGCGGCTCACTCGCGGTAAGTGCGGACGCCCTCCGCTCGTCCTCTGCTTGCCAGCTCGCTGGCAACGCCTTCCCTTGAGCGAAATGAATATAACTTGCGCATTCCGCCATCGCAATGTAGCGATGGAAGTAGTCTCATTCGCTGTGGAGTGACAATAAGCTGCTCGAGGTTCGCCACCTTCTGCGTCTCTTGAGTAGGCGGTGATTATACTGGCGTAGTTAAATATATTCCTTTTTTTCATATTTTTAAGTTATAATTTAGTAGTCCGTAAATAAACCAACGCGTGAATTGCATTTTTGGTTCTTCTCTTCCATCGTTAAGCTTCTCCTTTCCAACGCAAAGAAGATGTAAGTGTTACTCATCAGTGCTTGATGTCCACGGTATCTCAGGATAGGGAGCTTGCAGAAAATGTTTTCGGAAGAGTTCATTCGTGCATTTTGCTGAGCAATCGTACCGATAAACTGCTAATAAAATAAATTGAACGTTTTTTTTTGTTTTTTTTACGTGCAACCGAACACTGGGGAACTTTTTGACGTGCAACCGAAAAAAGCAGTTGCATGGCACTCTCCACGCAACGAGCCTCCGTAAGATTGTGGGCACGTTGGTCGGAATTCGAACCCATCACCTAGGTATCCGTCGGCCGCCGCTTTGCCTGGGAGCCACCGAGGCAACTCACGAACTGCCTACAATTATACGCTATGTGTTTGAACATGCCATTCAATAGAATGCCCGGTTTTCGGAAACGCCAATTCTTTGAATACATTTTCATTCAGCTCAGTTGCATTCAAATAGATTTCTTGAAGCAACAGGATCCAGTTTTAATGGATTGAGATATGGCGTTTACGTCACAACGAGCCATATACATTTTCGTCTCACAAACGCCAGGCAGAAATAATTTCGCATTTAAGAGCACGCTGATCAAGCGCAACGAAGTGCAGCCTTTTTCAGTTTCCTGCGCGATAGAAAGAAGTCTTTGTTTTGGCAATGAGCCTAGTTGCTTTCTAAACGAATTTCCATAAACTACACTCTAAAACAAAATCGGTAAGTTATCTTTTCTGCAGAATATGTAGACAGCCAATCGCGGTGAACAATCGATGGTTTATTTCTGGAACATCACCGCGAACTTAACAATACATTCTGTATTTTTCCACTGCCTTTACCACACAAACCCGGGAAAAGCCCGGTTTTGTTTTGTGACAAATGTTATGTCTGTTAAAATCCTACACTTGTTATTGATAAATGTACTCTAATGTGAGTCCGGATACAAAAACTGGTATATAAAATCAGTACTTCTTGACGCCGTGGTTCTGGTCTCTGCTGAGAATTTTAGGAGACCGCTAAAGCAATAACCACATAATAGCGAGTTCTGATTACACATTTTATCGTTGCTTTGATGACGTACACCAGACCATTATTTTATTAATTTTCTTTCGTTTCCGAGGTGTTGTTTTTTTCTTTTTACCGTTATTGATGTGTGTTGAAAGTGAAATTAGAAATGGGTTGGCTTTTCAAACAATTGGATTTGTGATTGTTTTTGTTCTTCTTACAAACAAGAAATCGCAGACTGAAACACAATTCTAATTATGCAATACTGCTTCTAGGACACCATCCGAATAGTTGGGGCTTTCTTAAAGTTTACATTTATACCTTTCGTTTGTTTAAGAAGTATATTGAACATATCTTTTTAAGCATACATATATGATCGTCACGCGCCGATGAGTTATGTATTTCCTACTAAGAAAGTAATAAATCCTGATACTACTGTGGTATGAACAGATAATTTACCTACCAAAGTCTACAAATATTGTAACTAAAATTATATACTGCTGAATCAAAATATACAAAACCCTGTTGTATCGATGCCTGACGCCGAAACTTAAGGCTCCGGTGCTGAACAGACTGATGGAAGGAACTAGACGCGTTCTTAATAGAGTAAATACACAACACGCACTAAACTTTCACACCCATTGAGACTCAAATTAACTGCAACGGTCGATGTTTCATCGATTCTCATTAAAGGGTAACTGCAAGAAAAAAAAGTGTTTTTAAACAGCCTAATTGGGACAAGCATGACACAAAACAATTTTTCCGCCAAAAACAAAATGTTTTACAGCAATATTTATTGCGCGAGACTGATTTTAGTTTGCGGCTATTTCGTCCGTTTTAAATCGCGCGCCACAAAGTTGGTATTTTACGTCACGTAGTGGCTGCTATACGTCACGGAGTGACGTATAACAGCCACTCCGCGCGCGTCGAAAGAGCGGGAGTTTTAAATGTAGAGAAGTTGTGACCCCGACTAAATTACGTCCTGTGACGTAAATATTGCTAGAAAAAATTTGTTTTTTCGCGGAAGATTTGTTTTGTGACATGCTTGTCCCAATTAGGCTGTTTGAAAACACACTTTTTTTCTTTGCAGTTACCCTTTAAGGTTACATAGTAACAAAGTTTGGTATCGCGAAGTCACAAACGAAAGTCGCTTATAAGAAGTTAATAAAACTTTGCTTCGTACTAAACTTGAGTATGCAGATTGAACCTGGGGTTCTGGTATCATCCTTGCATCTGCAGTAGAATCCATTCAAAATCGCACTGCTCATTTTATACTTTCTTACCATCCAACCGCACAACTAGCATTACCTATTGGAAGCACGCCTATCCTTGCCTAATCTCACCCTTCGTAGAAAAATACCTCGCCTAAGTCTGCTTGACAAGATTAGTCAGTTTAACCCGACATTTCACCAAGCGCTACTTTCCAAACTATCTTATATATATATATATTACGCAACAATTATGATGTGTGTGTGTGTGTGCGATGCGCGCATGCTGTGCGCGTGCGATGCGTGTGCGTGCGTGTGCGTGCGTGCGTGTGTGTGTGCTGTGTGTGCGTGCGTGTGTGTGTGTGTGTGTGTGTGTGTGTGTGTGTGTGTGTGTGTGTGTGTGTGTGTGTGTGTGTGTGTGTGTGTGTGTGTGTAGAAAGGCTTGCTGCAGTGTTCTTTTCTTTAAGAATTAAAAATAGAGAGAGTGAGAGTGACAAAAAGTTAAAATGAAAAGAATTAGAAAAACTCTCAGCCTTTCCACTCTGGTGAAGAATGGAGACCAGCGACGACGAATGACGAAAATAATCCCTGGAGAAGGGGAACAAGAGGGACAAAGGACAAACACAAATCTCCAAACACTGCTTGGTAAATGGTGCGCGACCGAAAAAATCCGCCTGGTCAGGGTATTGAACCCGGGGCCTCTCCATTTCCAGTGGGGCCCTCTACCAACTCAGCTACCCAGGGGTTAGACGTCAGTAGAGCAAACAGGTTTTATCAGCTGCCACCAGTCTAAAACCAACAACGGTGAAGCTTGCAATCTAAGGTTATGATTAAAATGCAATTAAATGCAAAGGTGCAAGCGAGCTGGACAAGAATGACGAAAAAATCCAGGCGGCTTTTTCGGTCGCCCACCAGTCACTTAGCTGTGTTTGGAGATTTGGGTTTGTCCTTTGTCCCTCTTGTTCCCATTCTCCAGGGATTATTTTCGTCATTCTTATCCAGCTCGCTTGCACCTTTGCATTTAATTGCATTTTAATCTTACACCTTAAATTGCAAGCTTCGCCGTTGTTGGTGTTAGACTGGCGGCAGCTGATCAAACCCGTTTGCTCTACTGACGTCTAACCCCTGGGTAGCTCAGTTGGTAGAGCGCTCCACTGTGAAATGGAGAGGTCTCGGGTTCGATACCCGGACCAGGCGGATTTTTTTCGGTCGCGCACCAGTCACCTAGCTGTTGTTTGGAGATTTGTGTTTGTCCTTTGTCCCTCTTGTTCCCCTTCTCCAGGGATTATTTTCGTTATTCTTGTCCAGCTCGCTTGCACCTTTGCATTTAATTTCATTTGAATCATAGACCAGCGAAGCTGTACTATGGTGGGAATGACAGTAATGGCCGGCCGCAAGTTGGCAAGCTGGAAAGGTTGCCACCGTCGCTCATTGATGGCGGTAGCTGTCCGGAGTGTTGTGTCGATATTTTTTGCTGGCGGACACGATCCCGGGAACCTAGCCCTTAACAGCTCCGCTGTAAAAAGAGAAAGCGAAAGAGTAGTCAGTAAGGATGAATGGAATAAATTTTACTGGGAAGGAGGTAAACTTCTAGAGTCTATCGGAGACGCCGGATGACTCGAGGAACTCAAATGCGGAGCGCACGTTCCCTTGCTTCTTTTGTGGGGGTTATGGTGACGTCAGAGAGACGCCGAGCTCTGATTGGCTCTGATTGAAGGATTAAGGGTAGACCTCAAAGCAAGCTGCCTTGAGGTCTACGCAACTGTCGCTTGGGCGCCAGGAGCTAGTGGGATTTGAATTGCGGCGCGGGAAAGTGGATTCGCCGGGCGTCATGCGCTGCGGTCACATGACGACGAAGGTCGTGCTGATATTATCTGAATCGCTGCGCGGTAAATGTTTTATTCGATAAAAAAGGTTCTGCGGCGGCTGGAATCGACCCCGGTGTCGCGCGCACAGCAGTCCGGCACCCTACCGATTGAGCTACAAGCACATTGCTTCCTCTCTTATTTTTTTTTTCTTGATTGCCGGCTGAGACGTCAACAAAAATGTTACAATAATGATAAAAAACACTCACATCAGTCACTCTGCGACTAACGCGACATGGTTAAAAGTACTTCAATTGTGTAACTCCTTCCAGTACAGATACCCAATCAGGAACCTCAGGCTGAGCCTTCCACACTTCTACCATCCGTCGAACAGATTCTCCAAAGTACTCATGAACCGGACGGACATCCACATCGGCATGACGGACAGCCATGCGAGATTTTCAAAATGCTATGTAGGCAAAGAAGCATGACGAGATCATACGTGTACACCGGTTTCATTGTCTATGGCTAAGTACCTAATACCGTGGGCATCCAGAGGTAGATTGTTTTTCTGTGTTCGTTGTAGCACATCCCAAAAGAAAACCCCATCCCAAGTTCCAACAATCTAGAAATACATGCTCTGGTTGTTTACACAAGAAACAATTTACACCCCAGGCTACAAACATACCCTAGTCTTCCATCCAAGTTTTAAGCAACAAAACTCCCATGTGCAATTAAAAAAAAATTAACACCCGGCGGGAGTGACATTATTTTAACGCGCTGAAGGACGTTCTGCCCCGGGCCTACAGAGTATAGGGATCTGTACAGCGGGACGGGGAAAACAGCATCAACAAGGGCTGTATAAAATTGCTTCCGAGTTACACCACCCAAGTACTCTAAAATAAAACACGTGCAGAGAAAACGTGTCGCTTGAACAACTTCGAGAAAATACCAACGAATCCCTCTAATAAAAAAACTCTGAGAAGACACAACAATACCTGGTAAGGCTCTGTCTAGGCGCACCTGACACACTGTTCGCAAAAGTGGATCACTCACGTCACGGAGAAAAATAAAACGATTTACAACTTGTCTCATAAAGAGGTGTGCCAGTGATAGGCCCCCACACGCACGTGACGAAAGAAGTTCGTCCGGCTTTATCGTTCCCAGGACGATCCCCAAAGAAATACTGCAAACATCCGCTGAAGGTTTTGTACATTGATACGCGAGCAATGCAGTACCTACATCACGTACCACAGCTTGCAGACAAGGAACAAATTGCACACTGTGGCACGCGCGAACATCCCAACCAACTTCTCCCTTTCCACTTTTCCGCCTTTTTGCGTAATTCAACAACTGCCTCCGCCAGTAGACATCACTGTCACTAAAGTTTTCTAAGGGGACCCCTAAGTACTTGACTGGCGTGGTTACCCAGTAATACGTTCAGACACTCCAGGCGTAGACTCCCATTCACCATGCCAAAAACCTAAACACTTCTGCCAATTTACGGCGCTTCCACTATACTCGAAAAAGCGTTTGATAATTCGCACTGTTTCACTAATCCTTTTTGTATTTACACAGAATATAGCAATATCGTCTGCATACGATAATACGCGCACCTCACACGAATTCAGTACAAATCCATAAATAATTTGGTTTTTAATGATACTTTGACAAAAGGACTCAATGTGTATGCAAAAGAGAAGAGGCGACAGAGGACATCCTTGACGGACAGAACGAAGTACATGAATGCGCTCGCTGACTGAATTATTAATAATTGAATTCGTCGAACACACTTTGTAGGCCATACGGACCCTTTCCAAAAGAATAGAACCTATATTAGTATGTTAAAAGGAGTTCTTGTGACACCCGATCACACGCTTTTTTCAGATCAATCTGGAGCATTGCAACTCTTCGACGCATGCTGTCGCAACACTCGAGAACGCACCGAGCTACATGAATATTGGTTACTATTGTTCTTCCTTTGATTCCACAAGTCTGCTGCGGCCCAACTATGTCTGTGATTACCGACTGCAACCGCCTGGCTACTATTTTCATTCGTACTTTATAATCTACATTGGTCAAACTGATAGGTCGGTACGACGATGCCTGTCGCACTTTTTGAGAATCATCGGTTTTAGGAATGAGAACATTATGCGAGCGGGTAAAGGGCGGGGGCAGCCTTTTTAGCTAACTTCATGGCATACACCACATAGCGCAGGACTGATTTCGTGCTTAAGTCCTTTATAAAAGGGAGCCATCAGACTATCTGGGCCGGGTGATTTTCCAGCGTTCAAATTATCAATAGCTCTCTCGACTTCTTCTATACTGATAGAACCCTCTAAAATTGTCATTGTTTCGCTGTCCAACTGCGTTACTAAGGACTGAAACTCGCTCTTAAACATACTCATATCTACCGGATGATAAAAAAGAGTGTTCTATAAAAGTCAACAAACGCGGGTTTTATATCTGCGGAGTCACGGGTGACAGCCCCTCGATATTTTATTTCTGCTATTTCGTTCCGATTGGCGTATCTTTTTTTTTTTCCGCACTGAGTGCTCGCTTTGTTGGCGCTTCGCCCAGAAACACTTTTCTCGCTCCGCGCGCGGACAGGCGCGCCATGATAACGTTCTTTATCTAAAACTTCAAGTTGCGATTTCACTGTGCAGATGTCACCCTTAAAAACGTTAGGCGATCGACTTTCTTCTTCAATTAGCATCGCCAGGTTCCGTCTCCGAAGGGTTTCGCGTATGGCGTTCTGCGGCGACTGGGAATTGACCGGGGTCGATTCCCAGCCGCCACATAACCTTTTTTATTGAATAAAACATTTACCGAGCAGCGATTCAAATAATATCACATGACCTTCGTCGGTCATGAGACCGCAGGGCATGACGCCCAGCAAATCCACTTTCGCGCGCCGCAATTCAAATCCCATAGCGCCCGGCGCCCTCTGTTGGATGAAGCTCAAACCCGGTGAAATCACGTGGCTCTTATCAGGTGATGACACCTGGTGATGGCATCCCTGCTACGTGTCTTACCTACGGGTCTGGCACGCGCTGCGGATGTGACTTTCGGGGGCGGGACCCGGACGAGCTCCGATTGGTCACTGGCCAGTGCCTACGACCTGTCATTGGTCATTGGGATGGAAGAGAGTGAAGTAGCCCTGCCCTGCTGCGCTGTGATTGGTCGGGTTTGGCCCCGCCCTCCTGCGCTGTTATTGACAGGTGGCCGGAGTGATGCACATTTCCTACTACTCGACGGCGTCAGGAATCACTCATTTTCATATCTCGATTATTAGATGTGATCTCAAATCCGCACGAATTTATTCATTACATGTGTACACTTTCAATTAGCATATCTCATTTGTCGCCCCATAAAAAAAGACATTGACAAGAACTTGTTTGTGTCACCTTCTTCTTGTCCCTCTCTGTTTGCGCTTACAGGTTTCGAGAACGTCCTTGCAGCGCTATCATTGAACGCTGTCGAAAATAGCAGATACAAGAGGTTGGCTGCAGTTATGCTTGCTTTAGATGCTAATGGGAAGAGCTTGACGCGCTGAGCGTCGAAGATATGGCAACAACGGGAACACGTTAGATGTCCTCTGGAATGTCAAGTCTCTCAATCTGAGTTCTCCGCGCGCTTGATACGGTTACACTCCGTTCAGACTGCAGCCAATGGGCACGTTAAGTCCGTTCTCCGGAGCGCGAGAGTTTGGCGTTCCTTTCACTAAACGGACAGGAGCGCCACCGGAGACTGACACTCGAGCGCGCTCTTCGTGCACAGGGACGGTCTCACAGCACCGCGCTGCTGTTGGGACCGTCGAGGCGAAAGGCGTAGCCAGACCACTGCCCCTCTTGAGTTGATTAGTGCTTAACCAAGCAGGTAAAAACGATTTCATTTGAAAGCTAAGACAGCAATTAGCGCTCCGAAAAAGGTTTGTTCGTGCATCTCGCCTGAAAAAGAAATTTGTCTATCAAACGGTAGCGTGCCCATAGCACAGCGACAGAAAAGTTGTGGAGAGGAGGAGACATTGGGACCACTGCCCCTTTTATAATGCCTAGCCCAGCGAATAAAGATACTTCGATTGGAAAGCCGAAACATTAGTGAGCGTTGAGGAAAAGGTTTGTTCTGCGTCTTGCCTGAAAACAAATTGATCTATCGAACAAGCGTGCCGATAGCTCGGCGACAGAAATGTTATGATGAAAAGACAGGTCGAACCGCTGCCCTGCTTAGAATAGCCCAGCCGCAGCGAATAAAGATACTTAGATTGGAAAGCCGAAACCACCAGTTAGCGTTGCGGGAAAGGTTTGTTGATGCATACCGCCTAGAAACGAATTGACGTGCTATCGAACGATGGTGTGCCGGTATTGGCGTTGCTTCCGTCTCGCTGCGAGACGGAACCGACGGGACCAGGGAATCTCTGACAAATTTGAGGGTTTCCTGCGTGCATGCATGCATGGTCAATAAATAGATCGGCCAAGGTAACCTTCCACATATTAGCACGAAGCGAGTCTTCAAACAAATATTAAAACGTTCGTAGAAACTTCATAACGTCGCCGTCTTTTTTGCTTTAGAATCTGCCGCTCCACACGGGCCTAATTATTTATCTTCGAAATTTTTCCGGCTTCTGCCACCCGTATCCACGGTCGGAAGGAGCTCGTGTGGCCTGTCGATAGTTTCTGGCCGTGTTCCAAAACTTACTCGATCTAACTCTAGGGTAAAGGTGGTTATAGAAAACCTACCCGCGTCCAGCGTTTCTCTATTTTTGTTGTCACGTGACATAATCCGCCAGGGTAACTCGGATCCATTCGAGTAGGTTAGGAACGCAGCCTCGGTGTGTTGCGCTCCTGTACGTTATGAATCGTTTAATTGCTGCGCTCGGAGTAGTCGTAGGAGGAGCGCTCGGAGCGTCGGAGTAGGAGTAAAGGAGCGCCGACTTAACGCGCCAAATGCCACAAGAACGAGAGCTTGAGATCGCTGCTTTGTAGCGTTCTTCAGCAGAACGAGCACTCCCGCTAGAAATGCACGTCTCAAAGCCAGGAGCTTAGACTAGCTCGCGTTTGTAACCGGCTGCAGTCTCACCATAAGGGTGAACAGAGTATAGAGCCATGCAGTTGCGCAAGCAGGTCGGATGATTACTGCGTGAATGAGCCCCGCCTCTGTTTGACTAAACTTGGTCGGAACCCAGGGTGGTCAGTATCCATTGAATATGGTGTTGAATGTCGCCGTCATGATTCGCGCTAGATTCTACGTTAGTCAAATTGATTGTTGGCTGCTTGAAAGGGATGCATAAAGCGGTTTGCTAACGTACTGAGCTATGATTATGTACAGGGGTGGCGGAAGATGGTGCGTTTTGTGTATAAAATGTTCATAGAATGAGCTTACCTGTCTAATGAGTAAAAAAATAAGAGCGTAAATTGGCACGTAAGATTGCAGGTGGGTCGAACCACTCCAACGAGCGTACCTGGACCTCGACATTAGAGGAGCCAATTTTTCGACGTTGCGCATGTTTTGTTAGTTTAGTAATAAAGCCGACTAAGTTAACTCAAAACCAACAATGTTCTTCGTCGGGCTATTTCGGCGGTATTGAAACGCTGGATATCCGCACTTATCCAAGTGCCGCCATCGTTTGATCGTGCAGCGGGCGCTCCTATTGGCTGCCAGCGACGCGTCGCCATTTTTGGATAATTGATTATCCCTTATCCAGACGCGCACGCTCCTATTGATGTCCTCTGGCTGCCTGTGACGCGGCGCCATTTGCGAGCAAGCTCCTATTGGTCTGTACAGTAGATGCCTTCACCGCGCCGCTATGATACACTGCATTGAAGGCGTCGCTCCGCCACTTTTGGTTCAAGTGCGTCCCACCATGCACCTTGGCGATGCTTTGAAACTTAAAACCATACATTGCTTTAGGCGATATTAGAGTGCTGGATATTCTGACTCACCCAAGTACCGCCATCGTTTGATCGTGCCGCGGGCGCTCCTATTGGATGCCGGCGACGCGTCGCCATTTTTGGCTCATAGCGCATCCCAAATCCCGACGCGCACGCTCCCATTGGTCTGCTGTGGCTGCCGGTGACGCGCCGCCGTTTGCGAGCACGCTCCTATTGGTCTCTTTGTAGCTGCTGGCGCCGCACCGCCGCGGCAAACTAGATTGGCCGCGACGTTCCGCCATTTTTGGCCCAAGTTCGTCCCAGCATGAACCCGCTTGGCGGCACTTGTGTATAAAATTCATCCAGCGCTTTAGGCGATATCAACAGTTGCCGTCATCTCTCGACAGTTCCGTAACCCATACGTCTTTTAATTGCAGACGGACACCGTAGGTAACAAATTCACTCCATTTTTTTACAAATTATTCAGCCAAGATCATCCTTTAAATTTTTTATACACAAATTGCACTATCTTCGGCCATCCTTCTGAGACATCTTAACCGAATACGTTAAAAAACGATTTATATGATTTATGTGGTTTCTTCAAATGGCCAACGATCCCTTCGGCTCGCGTGGTAAGTAGATGGGCTTTTTTATTCTGCAGTGTGTACGCTCAGGAAATGGATGGTAAAGTTCGGGTATTCTGAGGCGAGTTTATTATCTACAACCATTCTCCTGGAATAGGTGACCTTGGAGGTTACTGCGCTTCTGTGGTAAGGTCACATCACAAAAAGAGGGGAGGTGAAATGCACCGATGTTCCAGTGCTCATATAGTGCAACCGACAGATGCGTCTACTCATTCGTGGAAAGGTTACACATTACACAAAAAAGGTAATGTCATATTAGTCTGCCAAAATGCCTATTATAAGAAATTAGTAACGCTTTGTATAATTCGTTTAATATTTACTTTTGTGTAATTAATGTTTTAAGTATTATTTTAAAGGTGCGGTTTCAATTAAACATTTTCTGGGCATTATTACCAGCAACTAAATCAGCCCACTTTACAAAAATATATGAAAGATGTGCAATATTCTATGGCATTTAAAAAAAAAATCGCCTTGTGACGTGTGTTTAACTTTCGGTTTTCTACGATATCGCACAAATGCACCAGTGGTGCTACAACCCAATCTTAAAGGCACGCATGCCCCCCCCCCCCCCCCTCCAGATTGCCTCCCTCATTAAAGGAAAGGAAGTGTGGTGGTCGCGGCGAAATAAGGCGATCGACAGCGCGAGCAACATTTTAAGGCTAAGTTTCAATTCTTGGGTTCACCTCCTGCAAAAAATGCGTAGCAGCGCACGTTGAATAAGCGCTTTGACAACGGGGGCCAGGACCGCTGGCGCAAAGATGCGGCTCCTAAAGGAAATCGAAACCCTGAAACGTGTCCAAAGTACACGATGGAGACTCTGGCATATTTCGTGTACGGTCTTCGATTTAAAATTATAGCTTTATATGCATATAACCAATAATATTGTATGGTTACGATCAAGACTGGTGACAACAATTAATCAGTTTTTTCTTCTTACACAGGTCCTCGTTTGCTCAGTTGGTCGCTCCGCCAGTCTTGTTGAGGTCCCGGAATAATTCCCGGGACCTCAAGAGGTGGCACTTTTCTTTCAGCGGCCACCAGTCGCCTAGATGGCGAGAGCTGCGCTTTATTTGAGGTGGAAGTATTTTTATTCGTGAATAAGTATGACACAATTTTTGTCACCTTGTCATGCACTATGACCGTCATACACGTGCCCCCAGGACGCCAGTTCTTTGTCAAACAGAGCGATGGAGGGTGCCCTTCCACACATGTCATTTCCACGTCAAGATATGTGGTACAGTCGGCACGGAATGAAACGCGAACAAGGAGCGTATGGTTTTCGACCCACGCTGAGTCACCTAGAGACGCAACACCGAAGGTTTGGATGCACTGAGCAAGAGTCTAACACATCGAAGGAGGAGCCATCTTCTTGCAGCTCCCATCTTGTTCAGGTGGTGCAGCATCTAGCGAAAACCATGCACCCACTGTCCGCGTTTCATTCCGTGCCGACTGTACGCCGCGGCAATCTCCCTTGTTGTTTGCTGTGCATACACCCCCCCCCCCCCCCCCGGATGACTGTGTCTTCTAACATCGGTTCACACCAACATCTGTCACAATCAATGACGAGATTGCCCAAGGGCGATGACCTCATTGAGAGCGCGTGTTTTTAGCTTATCATTTATACATCGACCTGTCTGGCCGAAGTACACTTAATTGCATAAGAGGGTATCTGATAAACGACACCTTCCCTACACTATACAAACTGTTTTGTGTGTTTCTTTACTCGCGTGACTCCTTTGTTTACCATTATCTGCTCTCGCACATAACCTTCCCAACTTCGATGGGGCTGAAAACACCACCGGGACGTTATGTCTCTGCGCCACTTTCTTCAGCCTATAAGTCACCTTGAGTATGCACGGTAGAACCACTGGCCTTACTTCAAGTTGTTTACTACCATACCTGTCCGGATGTTTTAGTACCTTAATAAGACTCTCTGCCACTTCCACGAGAAGGCCGTGCGGATACCCACCCTTAGTTAGACTTTGTAATTGAATTGAAATACTACACATCATCTGATGTGGACATGATTTAACTAAGGCCGTTTTTAGGCAGGTTACGGCGATTCCCTACTTCACCACCTTGGAATGACTAGAATCGAATGGCAACACTCCCCTCTTACTCCTGGGACTTTAAGACCAGCACAAATGGTCATCTGTAAAAGTAAGCTTTAAGTCTAGGAACTGTAGGCTCCCACCTATTCGTTCTTTTTTTTTTTGTAAATTTTAACCCCCCTGAGCATGACCTGAATACCTCTAAGGTTCTATTTATGACCTTGCTTTTCCGCATGTCGGAACTGTGTCGGAACACCACCAGGTAATCACCTATTGGGCATCGCCTTAACCTGCCTGAAAATTACCTCAGTTAAATCATGTCCACATGAGATGAGGTGTAGTTTTTCAATCCAATTAGAAAGTCAAACTAAGGGTAGGTATCCGCATGGCCTTGTCGTGGAGGTGGCAGAGAGTCTCATTAAGGCACTTGTTGGATCCCGGGCTATGGAGAGACTGTTTAGCGAGTGCCTAGACTGGTCCGAGCGTTCTGATAGACTGTCATTTTTAATACATGGGTTGCACGTGACGTCATATCCTTCCTCCTTTCTGGTGGCCAAAACCTGCTGTTATAGTTCGTTTCACTTTATGTGCGAGCGAAGGCAAAGCTGCAAGCGCGAGCACGAAAGCTCCGTGCCTTCAGGCTTTGCTCGAGCGCGCGAGCTGGGCAGAAACGAAAAAAGCGCTGGTCTCGGGCTTCTAGCTTTGGCTTCGCTCGCAGATAAAGTGAAACGAAGTATAATGAAGCTGTGCTCACTCTTTTCCGCTCGCTCGCGACGCTCGTGTACTGCTCGTAGAATATGCACAGTAAAGGCTACGCTCGAGGAAGTTCGGCCACCAGAAAGGAGGACCAAATTACGTCACTGCAACCTATGTATAGATAGAGCCAATCGAAGAGGCGAGAGATGAAGAAGAGAAGAATGATGATAGCATCGAAATATTTACAGCACTGTGAAGAAGATGAAGTAAAAATTTAAACTAGGTGAACACAACATTTCTCCCCCTCCCTTGAATGTAGAAAATAATAATGAAACATTGAGTACTACGGTGTATTACTAGAAGAGAACAGAGAAGAAAAGAGTATTTCAAGGAAATTACGAACTAAACCGGATCACAATACAGTACAGAATGCCTGTGAACAACAACAATTACACAAATATACAACTGACAATTATTTTCATGTACAATTCTAAGTTCATTCCGTGGAACCAAAGAGCAATATCGAAATCATCGCTCAAGGTAACACGACCGATCTTCGGACTTATGTACAGCACATTCATTCCAATCCTACAAGTTGAGTTATTCCTGGCCAGGACTATAGACGTTAACCCCTACTACATGTACTCATTTTCACCCACTCACGCTTACGAGTTTCTTAAAAAAACAATGACAGTTCCGTTATATACACAAAATTCTACTGAAGCGCTCAGGTGATCGCCGGTTGCGCTGAGACCGTCGCAGTCCTGACACTTCGAGCAATGTTGCTGTTTCATTTTGTTCTCCTGTGCCTCGTCTCAACCGAGGTGTCCAAGCGACAGCTGTTGTTGACAGTCATGATGACTGCACGTCACCCTTTCTTTGTCGTTGGTTTTGTTTCGGACGAAACTTTTAGGCACAGTCACCTCCGGCGCTGGAATGGTTGATAGCTTGGAGGCGTTCCATACCCTGCCGTCCTCAAGTCGGTCGGTAGACCTTCCGACCTGCTGGGTTACGCGCGTCGGAGGACTGAAAACTTGGCTTCCCTTCTGTACTTTTCCAGGTTGTTTCACTCGGAAGAGGTCTCCCACTCCGAACGGCGGTGTCCTAGCCGCCCGTCTTCCGTTGGCATATCTTCGTGCTGTGATCTTGTCTCTGCTGTACACGCTCACGCAGTAGCTGCATCTCCTCAATTGGGTTCTTGAGGTACTCTGTGTAGGGAATACACAAAATGTGCAGCCTGTGTCTTCGCTTGCGACCGTGGAGCAGAGGAGCAGCAGACAACCCGGTGGTGGCGTGCGGTGTACAGCGCTAGACGAAAAGGTAGTCCAGGACTGAGGCATGCAGTGCGCGGTTCTCGAGTGCAGTACGCTGCATGTAGCAGTGTTGCAGGAGTTGCCACTCCGGAGTTGGAATGATACCGGAATCATTCTAAATTTTCGCGACCCCGGAATGGAATGGGAATGGAATGGCGGCCACGTTGAGGGGAATGGAATGGGAATGGAATTAGATACCTTTTGCCCGGAATGGAATAAGAATGAAATGGGCCCAATTCTTTTATTTTTTTATATTTTTTGTGTTTACGGCCAGCGAAATTGAGCCGGTCAGCGAGCCAGTTGCTCAGAAATAAAATGGAGCAGGCGGGAAACAGCTAACCCGCGTGGAGCTCTAACACACTTATACGCAAAAATTCCATAATAAAAAGCATACCTCGGCAAACCCTCACTCATGAGGGCCCTCACTCATCCTCACTCACCCTCATCTTCACAGGTGAGGTGAGGGTGAGTGAGTTTCTGAACCAGGAAAATTCATGAGTGTGAGGGTGAGTGAGTTTCTGAACCAGGAAAATTCATGAGTGTGAGGGTGAGTGAGGGCCGTGAGGGCCGTGAGGGCTGCGAGGGCGTGAGTGCGTGAGGGCCGTGAGGGCGGTGAGTGCGTGAGGGGTGTGAGGGCAATGAGTGCGTGAAGGGCGTGAGGGGTATGAGGGCCGGTGAGGGTGGTGAGTGCGTGAGGGGGTGTGAGGGCGGTGAGTGCGTGAGGGGTGTGAGGGC